>CM021104.1:571284066-571492186 GCA_007115665.2 Sequoiadendron giganteum
AATCATTACATAACACTACTATTCCCACGAACTTGGATGTCAATCGCTTTGAAGAAATGGTAGGATATTTGACCAACTTGCATCATGCCACATTTTCCCAACAAGACTACTCCACTGAAAAGTCTAATCACAATGACCCATTACATCTTGAAGTCCTAGTCCATCAAACCAGAGTTAGACGAGTCTTGGTAGATGGAGGTGAAGGTTTGAACCTGTGTACCCTAAAATTGGTTAAGGCATTAGGATTCTTAGAAGACTGTGTAGACACTTTTAAGAGTATAGTCATCAAGGCATATGATGATGAGGAAAGGTCATCCAAAGGAGTCATCATGCTCCCTATCAGAATTGGCCCAACAATCATGAACACCAGCTTCCAAGTCTTGGATCTCACCCTTCCATATAACTTGTTGTTAGGTAGACATTGGATACATGCAATGAGAGTCATCCCTTCAACATACCACCAATGTCTTAAGTTCCCATATAATGGCACAGAGATCACTATTGACGGTGATCCAAATCCTTTCCAAAATCATCCACTCTATCCCAATATGTTGACCCATCATGTCTCACTAAGTCCATTTCATTCAAACCACCATCATCCACTCCTAAACTTGAGATCCAAGACAAGGGTTGTGGTGAATATACTATAAAGGCATCATACTGCATTAGTCAACTGATTCCACCAAAGGCATATGGCCTACCCATGGCAGATAGAAGACAATCAGTGGTCACGTTTCATGTTCCCCCTACAATGACATTGACCAAATGTGGAGAGTTAAGTGAAGAAATTGTGGATCAAGGTGATTCCTGGTTATATCAAGAATAACATGAATACCACTCCTTGTCTATTCAAATAACTAAGGACCAGTATGGCAAAGGCTTTAAGATAATGCAAAATGAAGGCTATGACAGGCACAATGGGTTAGGGCTATATCAAAATGGAAGGATAGAACTAATCATTGTCCACCCACGACCAAATACTTGGGGCTAGGGTGTCAACTGCTTAGAATTGGGTATCTTGGTACTTCGTCATCTTTTCAAGAGGAAGTCAGTGCTTACACAGACATCAAGATATCTCATGAACCACTTCCCCCAATTTACAACAAACCCCCAATTTATGACAAACCTCCAGTTTATGACGAATCCCCTTACTCCAGCAATGGTGAATGGGAATCCCTTTCATCTACTAGTACCATGAACATAGATGCCCTATTTTGAGAATTGGACCTCAACGTGAAACCTGTACCAAAACAATCTAGTCCTCGTCCTAAGAAACACTTGTCCAAAGCAGAATGGAAAGAGAACTATTATTGGGAAACCCTTGATCCTGCATCTTGGGCACCTAAAAAACCATATTTTGACGAATTAGCCCTCACTATAGTCCCACATCATAGTATACCTACCCCTAGGAGGAAGAACAAGAAGGAGTTGGTCCAAAACTTCTGCGACCATGTCAACCATTCTATACTCACCTTGTCGGCAGCTACCTTTAAGAACTCTAATGATGAAATGCCCCTTATATATCCCAACCTTATCGACTGGGATCAACAAGGTACACCTATTATAGATACATTCGAGAATGACAAAGCGATTGCTGAGTTCATGGGACTTAGAGAAGGCATACCAAGAGGGGATCATAAGGCAGGCTTTACCATAGACTTGGACGATAAAGCATATTTTGGGGAGTCTATTTACACCTCTAGTCGCAAAAATGAGAATGAAAAGAAAGAAGACAATGAAAATAAAAATGATGAGTCCCTAGGTGAAAACCGCAAGGCACCTTTGGACGATGAAAATGTCAAAATAAAGGACGTATCCGAGAGTGAAAACCTCTCTGAGGCACCCAAGGATAGATGTTTAAATATTCTCCCCATTGAACAAGAAAAGTCACTGATGCTAGTAAAAGAGGTTGTTGCAGTCAACATAGGTACAAAAGAGAATCCTCAAATAGTATATTTTGCAGCTTCTTTAATAGAGACAGAACAACATGAGTTTAAGGACTTCTTAAAAAAGCAATAGATAAACTTTGCATGGTTGTATGCTGACATGCCTGGGCTAGATCCAGACCTAATATTGCACCATTTACCATTACAGCCAGGTATTAAGCCAGTCAAACAGAAGCTAAGGAAAATGCATCCGCAAATCGCTCTACTAGTAAAAGCAAAACTTAAGAAACTCCTGGATGTAGGATTCATAAGGACAATAGACTATGCAGATTGGATATCAAATCTTGTACCAGTGACTAAACCAATTGGGGGCATTTGCATTTGCATGGACTTTAGAGACATCAATAAGGCATGTCCTAAGGATGAATTCCCTTTGCCGAATATCGACATGAGAGTAAATCTTACAGCAGGATATGAGATGCTATCCCTTATGGATGGTTTCTCTGGATACAACCAGATTAAGATAGCACCTGAAGACCAACATAAGACAACTTTTACGTGTCCATGGGGTACATACTATTGGAATGTTATGCTCTTTGGCCTTAAGAATGGGATTCATGGAAGATTATGTAGATGAAATTATAGCCAAGTCAGAAACAAGGGAAGATCATTTGAAGGTTTTAGACAAGATATTCTAGAGGCTAGAAAATTACAATGTTAGGCTAAATCCGAAGAAGTGTGTCTTTGGGGTGAAATTAGGGAAACTATTAAGGTATATCATCTCTCGAAGAGGCATTGAAGTAGATCCAAAGAAGGTAATAGCTATCATAAAAATGCCTCCTCTAGTCAACATTGGTCAACTCAGAACCCTAAAGGGGAGATTACAGTCCATTAGGCATTTCATAGTACAACTAGCAGATAAAATACACCCATTTCAGCATCTACTCAAGAAAGGAGTACCATTTGTGTGGACACCTAAATGTCAAGAGGTCTTCCAGCAAATCAAGCACTATTTGCTTACTCCACCAGTCTTAATGCCACCTACAGAGGGAAAACCATTGATACTTTACATCTCAGCAACTCAGTCGGCATTAGGGGCTCTTCTCGCACAACACGATGATCAAGGTCATGACAATCTATTATATCAGTTGTACCTTAGTGGGCTATGAATTGAATTACAACAACATAGAATGTGCCTATCTTGCGGTAGTCTTTGCTACCCAAAAACTTTGACACTATATGCTCAATCAATAAACAATGTTAATTGCAAAAATTGATCCACTTAAATACCTCCTAAGTAAGGTAGCTTTAATAGGCCGATTGGCTAAATGGGTTATGATACTTAGTGAGTATGACATTCAGTATGTCGAAAGGAAGGCTATAAAAGGGTAAGTGATTGCAGATCAACTAGCAGATGCACCTATAAAGGCAGACCATCCCTTAGTGGCAGATTTTCCAAAAGAATTTCTCTTCAACATTGACATTAAAACCGAATGGAAACTGTACTTTCATGGGTCACATACAAATCATGGTTTAGGAGCTGGTATCTTATTTGTCACACCTCAAGGTGATACCATTCCCAAATCATTCAGGATTGCTTTCCCTGGTACCAACAATATAGAATAATACAAAGCCTTAGTGACAGGTTCAAAAATGGTAGCTCAGTGGAACATTAAAAGCCTACATGTCTTTGGTGACTCTCAATTGGTAATCCAACAAGTGAATGATGATTACGAGACTAAGGATGAAAAGCTTGCACCTTACAAATAGATGGCTGATAGTTTCAAGTAGTATTTCAATGACATAACTTTTCAACAAATACCACGTATCCAAAATAGAGCTGCAGATGCTATGGCAACCATGGGTTCCTTGTTGGATATTCTGAGTAATGTGCCTAAGTTTGAGTTTTTGGTTGAATAGCTTTTGGTCCCCACTTATGATGTCCCCGATACTGCGATAGTGTGTACCATTGTTGGTCCTACGTCTCCTTGGTATAAAGACATATTCTACTATCTCACTGACCAAACCTTACCTCAAGACTTGTCCAACAACCAACGTTGAACCTTCATCCGAAAGTCAGCTAAGTACACCATCATCAAAGAAACCCTGTAGAGACATACCTTAGATAATGCCCTAATGAGATGTCTCGATGCTAAGGAAGCACAAACAACTTTGTGAGTGGTACACGAGGGTATATGCGGATCTCATTTGAGTGGTCCTACTCTAGCCCATAAGATTACGAGACTAGGTTACTATTGGCCTACAATGGAGAAAGACTCATACGTCTTTGTAAAGAAATGTAGATAATTTCAAATACATGGAGATTTGATAAGAGCACCAATGCAGGAGCTTCATCCAATTACTTCACCATGGCCCTTCGCCCAATGGGGACTTGACGTCATAGGTAAGATACACCCTTCATCATCTAATGGCCACAAATCCATCATCACCTCCACCAAATACTTCACCAAATGGATCGAAGCTATTCCCATGACCTATATCACCGGCACACAAATATCTAAGTTTATCCTAAACTATATCATTTGTCAGTATGGTGTACCTCAATCCATAATCACAGACAATGGCCGCCCATTCAAGAATCAAGAAGTACGCCATTTATGCGAAGAATTCCACATCAAACACCATTTCTCCACCCCATATTACCCACAAGGTAATGGCCAAGCTGAGGCATCTAATAAAACAATTGTTAGAATCCTTAAGAAAACTATCAATGATGTTGGTCGTGACTGGCACCTATAGCTTAATCCTGCCTTATAGGCTTATCGCACAAGCATCTGTAATCCCACCGGCGCCACTCCATATTTCCTCGTATTTGGGTCCGAAGCTATCTTACCTATTGAGGTTGAAATACCTTCTCTAAGGGTATCCTTGAAGGGTCATATTGATGATGAAGAATATCGTGTCTCTAGGTTACAAGAGCTAGAATTGCTGGATGAACGAAGACATAAAGCATTAGATCATTTGCAAGCATATCAGAATCATCTTCATCGTAGTTACAATAGGAAGGTTCTTAATAGACACTTTGACATTGGTGACCTGGTATTAATGGAGAATCCTAAGAACCAAGCTGAACGAGAAAAGCCAGGAAAGTTTGAACCTAATTGGTTGGGGCTGTATATTGTCACAAAATCCTTTGGATCAAGAGTGTACTAACTCTCTACTCCTAAAGGAGAACCACTTTTGTCCCCTATCAACAATCTGCATCTAAAGAGGTTCTACGCTTAGTCTCTGAGAATCCGTGTCTTGATTTGGAAAAATACAAAAAAAATGAAAAAACAAAAAAATGGTTACCTTGATGAAAACCTGGCAAATAGGTGTCTTTGTAACACCAAAACATAAAATAAAAATTGAGAAACTCAAAAAATTAAAGAGAAATAAATCTGTCCACTAGTGAAAACCGCTTCGATGGCACTATGGATAAGTACCATGGTGAAAACCTGGCAAATAGGCACCGTGTGTAGTCACGCTCACTCTTCCATCTACCATCATTCTAATCAGACTTTTTCACCATCCCTCATAATAAATGGTTGTCCTATCCATCATTTGGAATGATTGACATCTGGCATCCATTCTGTCATACTACCCACTCCATCTTCCAAATATTATTCCCGACTGGGGGAAAATCCATGTTCTATGCCCTAACACCTTGTACATAACATCACACCATCGAAAATGTCCTGAAAAATCCAAAAACATTAGAAAACTCCAAAAATCCAAAAAAATGTCAGAAAATCCCAAAAATCATGTCAATTCAGTCATGTCAAGTCAATCATGTCAAGTTAGTCATGTCTAATCAATCATGTCAAGTCGGTCATGCTAAGTCAATTGTAGACATAATCAAACTACGTTGCCTCTATGACGGGGACGTAGGCAAGGCCATCAATCGATGTGCCCCCGAGGCGTTAGGTCTATCAGTCTAGGTTTTTCATGTATCACACACATAAAATCATGACGCTTTGTACATTCAAAGTCATTGGTCATGTCAAACTATGAGGTCTCTACGTGTACAACATAGGCAAGGCTAATCAATTGATGAGCTCCCGAGACCACACTAGGTCAGTCCAATAGGGTTCATTCACAATCACTATCACACAAGTTGCAGGTCAGTACTTTAGGGTATCATTTCATGTCATACACTTTCAATACACATACACACACTTTTATCAATCAAAGAATCAAAAAAAGTCATGCATTAACAAGGCAAAATGTCTCAACAGTCATCAAGTCAATATCAAACACATTGTCAAAGCGATCAACCTATGTCTTATGCAAGATATGTCTTTCTTGTCAACAAACATCATCAAATTGTCATAGTCCCATGTGGCTTGTCACTTCAATGTCATCAAACTCCAACATCTTATACGGCACGGGTCTTTCTGAAACTAGGCTTTGTCATGCCTTATACAGAAGTCACCTAGTCAAAACCAGACTCAACGTCTTCTGCGGTATGTTTCATTCTCTCACATTACGCTATTTCAAACATCAACATCAAATAATCCCACAAGATCAAGTTTTGGAAAATACATTTATTTGGCTTTATGAATTTATATCTTATTTTGTCTTATCTTTTTATGGATTTTTGCAAGATCCTATTACTAGCTTTCTCAAGGATGTCCCTTGAAGGATTTAGAGAAGCAACGATGTCTCAGGACTCTTTTTCTTTGGCTGTTGTCTATCAACTATCTTTTTAACATTGGTTTTTGAGTCATGTTACTAGTTTCCTCAAGGATGTCCTATCAATGATTTAGAGGAGCAATGATGTCTCATGACCCGTATTTTATTTTTCTATTGTCTGTGGTTTGTTAAGACAAAACGACTGGGGCATCTTGTCCTTAGTCTGAGTTAAGACACTCCTTGTCTATGACTGTCTATTTTTCATAGGTGGATAACTTTGTACACTATGGTCTATCTCATATCATAGTGTGTACTATCCATCTGTGTCATGTCCCGCCCAATGATGATAACAAGAAAGTATAGCGTATTTGGCACAATATCGAAAATTATATATTTTTCTCAATCAATCAACCGTCATTATATCGTTTTCTCAATCAATCAACATTAATTATTTCTTACTAATATTCTAAATTCATTTTCATCCTAACATTTCTCTTCTTTGACATTAAGATAAAGTCCTGTGACACAATAAAAACATTAAATCATTTGCATTTGCATACATTTGATAAGCATTTCATATAATTGCATTACATTTAAAACATATAGATAATACCATTCATCTTCATTATATACATTCAAAATCATGACATAATAGACATTGCATCATCATAACATACATATTGTAAACATTGCATGTACATATTACCATCACACATAAATAAGCATCAGTAGAACATTGCATCCACTATCATAAGTAAAATAAGACATCCATAGTATCATTCATTCATAATACATGTACATACATCATTAAGAAACATAATCATCTAGAAATAAACCATCATCCATAACATAGAACTGCATATCATGTAGAAGCCACCGAAATCATATATTTATATCGCTCAAAAAAAATAGTGTTTCACGGTCCAATGTCTGAATGTAACCATAAATAAAACATGAGCTCGCAGGCTCTCTAATCAAAATACACATGTCTACATAAATAACTCCTTGTCATCGTGTCCCACTACCCCTGCTATCATGTGGTGATGGTGGTGGAAAAAGACTCGAAGGTGCTCTCTGTGAGGTAAAAGGCCTATCATATGGACCTATCCTCGATGGTCCTACCACCCCCTCAGTACTCTGTGTCCTCTGACTCCTAGTATGACCCTTGCTCTGACTACGCACCTCTAAAAATGTAGGAGCATGTCTCTCTATTGGCACTACGACATCATACAAATCCCTATAATATGTGGCTCTCTCCATTGATCTGACCAACTCTCGTACCATACCATCAGATGAGGACCCACTGCAAAGGCATCTAACCTTTGAGAACTACTGCTCTATCTCATGCCTCTTAGCTATCGCCTGGTCTCTCTCCATAAATGCACTATCCCTCTCGGCGTGAGCACTGTCTCTCTCGGCATATGCACTATCCCTCTCTATGTAGGCACTATCTCTCTCTAGTCTCATCACATAAAACTCTACAGTCATGAGTTTGAGTCTCTCCTCCAAAGCCTCCCTGTCGCCATCTCTAGGAGAATCCTCCTCCTATCTCCCCTCTACTATCTAATCTCTGAGCTGTCTCTCCTACTCCTCCATTTGTGCATCCTCCTCATCGTCATCCTCCACATCATCCTCTCGATATCCTGCCAACACACCCAGAGGGTCTAAAGCCATGTCTACATCCACATCCTCTGCAATATCCTCTACTCCAACATCTACCTCTACACGCTCCTCAACCCATACCTCCGCTGCAGCATGCTCACTTCAAGCCTATACATCCACTCCCCCTCTAATGTCTAACATCAGTACATCCTAAACTGCTACCTCACGGATAGGTGATAGTCCACCTACCCGACCCCCTCTCCATCCTCTCTGATCTCATCTACCACCTCTACCATCACCATCTCTCCCACCTACTCTCCCCACTCTAGCACCTCCACCTCTGTGTCATCCTCTAGGCCCTGTGCCTCCTATCTCGATAGGTGTTGGCTGACCTGGATCTGTATAAGGAATAGGCCGATGCTCTGCAAACCATGTGTCATACGTAGGTGTCATCCCTAGGTCTACTAATCCATCTCTCCATCCCCACTGTACTGGCTGAAGTGCCTGTACCTCTGCCTCCACTGTAGCTATAGGAATCATAGGTCCCCAATACAAAACCTCTCTAGATGAATGAGCAAACTCTGCTCTACCCCGAGGCTCATCCTGAACCTCACCGAACTATCTCAGAACTCTGTCTGGCAGGTGTCGCTCAATAATGTGTACACTAGAAACAGTCCTCCCAATGAGATATTGTGTCTGTCTGCAGAATGGAAAATGTGTATCCTCATCAATCCACTCCTCACAATCCATGTAAGGTCTCCACGTAAACTAATCCAAAGGGTCAAGTGCATGTCTCCAGTATCCTGTGTCTATGTAATCTGACCCGCATATTAGAACACATACGGGCGTCTCTCCTCTCTCTCTAGAGTAATTGGAGGATGAAAGAAAGATATCCTCTCCCAACCCCATACCATCAGTAGTGTAGTCCCATAGCTCAATGACTATGCATCTCTGTAGGAAATGTCGTGAAGGTGGAAGTATAACATCTCGAGTAGACATGGACCCCATGCATACCTCGTCTCACTCTCTAACATGCCCACCAACATAGCTCCCCATCCCACTGGAAATTCGTGACCTCGTCTGTCTAGTAGGACTATCCCCCCGATCAATGTACATAGAATACAGTCTATCTGATCATCTCTGTCTGCTAACACTGGCCATCTAATCTCATAGTGCTCAATCCTAAGCCTACTGATGTCATCGACCTAATAAAATCGTGCCAACTCTGTCAATCCTTATTGGGTATCATACATGACCCGCTCTCCTCTGATAGGCAGTCTCAAAATCCTGTACACATCCTCCAATGTGATAGTAGCCTCCCTAGTCAGTAAATGAAATGACGATGTCTCTGAATGCCATCGCTCGCAATGTGTCATCAACATCCCCCTGTTTGCCCAAATGGAAGGCATCGATAAATAGTGACGTAGACCTAGCTTCCAAAGAAGTTGAATCTCTACACTCGTCAAACTATCTCTTAGATCAAATGTATCTGGTTGTGACTCCCCTGTATATATAGGATCTAAAACCACCTACATTTAAAATAAGATGTAAAGAATTTTCAAATTTTTCTTAAGAATTTATTTATTTATTTTTAATTTTTTTCAAAAATTTAACTAGTCAAATGCGGCTCACTTTAACAGATGCGGTGCATTTTTTCAAATTCATTGCAACAAGCCTCACATGCGGTGCATATTACATATGTGTTGCATGTTTTTAACAACCCCTGTCAACCTACTACACATGTGGTTTACTAAGAACATGCGGTTCATTTTCTCAAATGTGGTGCAGTTTACCTAGCCTGTCTCTCTACAACATATGCATTGCAACAATGCATATGCGGTTCACAACAACACATGTGTCTATTCCTAATGAAAATGCGATGCATAACTATAGATGTGATGCATTTCACTTCAAATTCAATCATTCCCTAAACCGACTAACCTAGCCTTAATGTGTTTTTGCAAATGCGTCGTTTCGCAGTTAGATGCGGTGAATACGACAAGATATGCGTCATTTACAACGCATTGCATTTGCTTCATTAATTTTCTAATGCCTAGAAATACGTGAAAAATTAACTTTGACAAGTTCATTTTCGGGTACATACCGGTGGTCCTGCGTCGGCTAGCCTCCTAAACGTTCGGATCTGATAACCGCAATGTGCAGTGTATGGAATGGGTGCCATTTCGTCAGCTAGTCAGAGCAAAAATCTCCTCTTTTTCTATATCCTCCGGGTGCAAATGAATTAGGTTTAGCCCTAATTTCTATTTATAGGTAGGTTTGAAATGGTATTTTTTCAGACCTAGTCTATTGGCCGCGTCACCTTTCAACTTCCAACAACCTGTATTCATCCGTATTACCTCCAAATTCATTTCCATCAACTCCATACATTTTTGACTATCATATGACTTATCGGGAATATTTCTTGATATTTTTAGAAACTTTCAAAAATTTGTCAATTTTCTCGAAGGGGCATACCCTAACCTGTTTCATATTGGGGCACGATCGGGGCATTTTTTCTTTGACACAACATTGTACCAACAGTGTATCAAAGAGGGGCAAACTATAGACACCGAAAATTGGTCTAGGCCTGAGAGTACATATTCGACATAATTTTCTATAGTCCATGGTTATGATTAAATAATGTTTATTATTTAATTACCTTTCTAACACATATTTCCTCTATTAATTAAATACCCTTTTTAATTAATTCATTAATTCATTATTAACCTTTATTCAACTTGATTAATTAAATAAAGCATATTTATTTAATTATGTTGCAAACTAATTAATTCTTCCCCCTTTACCTATCAATTAAATAATTTATTATTTAATTACCCCCTTATCGTAATTTTTCAACTATAATTAAATATCTTTATTTAATTATTCATTTAACCCCCTTCAACTATAATTAAATATTTATTATTTAATTATTCAATACCACCTTTACAACAGTCAAATTAAATAAATTATCTTTATTTAATTAAATCTCTCACTTTCAAATGATGAATTAGATATTATGTCACATTCCTCTATCACTCAGTTATCTAAGTCATTCACTCACCTTCTAACTCGAGATCTATTTTCAGTTCTCGAGTTATCTCCGGATTCAACACCTGTTTATCTCTGTAAGAAGACTCTCTATCACAACTAGTCAATTAACTAGTTCCAACTCATATGCATGATGCGTTTATTAATTAAATATATATTTAATTAATTAACTCAAGTTTGCATTCGAATGCATTAGTCTTTGAGTTTTAACTTTGTTTTTTGCATACAAAGTCTATTTCTTCTATTTTTGGAGATTAAGATCCTGAACTCGTGTTCTAACTTAGTCTCTATCTTCAGTCTTTCTTGAACTCGTGTTCTAACTCACGTTCTAACTTAGTCTCTATCTTCAGTCTTTCTTGAACTCGTGTTCTAACTCACATTCTATCTGAGATAGAACTCACATCGTATGGCATTCATCAATCTCGTCTGTCGATCTCTCTTTCAATCTGAGCCGATCGTTCGAAAACACAAAATCTATAAAATGGCCTGTCATTATCATTATTCCTCCTCCCGAAATCATTCATTTTTGAGAAGAGATTCATCTTCGATATTTTTCTTAGACACTCGATGAAGTTATACTTGCATTCAAACACAAAAATCTGAGGGCAAGAATACTAAAAAGGAAAAATGGAGAAGAACAATCAAGATAATTTGAAGGGATGAACGCATATTCAGTGAGAGCTTTCCATTAAATTGTTTAGTTTGTTTAGTTTATTTCCTCGTTCTTTGTTGTTAGATTTTAGATTATTGTTTAGATTAAGATTTAACATTGCTATTCTAGCTTGCAGAAAATATATCATGTTACAACTTCTTATACATCCACAACGACTATTTTTTCCAAGTCGGCCTTCTAGCATAGATAACCAAAAATTCATGCACCGAATCTCCCAGATCGTACACCAATGAGTGCGTAGCCACAAAAACTTAGATTGAGGTATTACAAATACCCAACTAACTTCCCTGAGGTGTGCAACATGAACTGATAGACAAATGATGCACATTGATTGATATCTTTACTTTGAACTAGATACACTATTCGTCATTTTGTTATGTTGGAATGATCAAAAACTTGACTGTGGACCAGATAAGTGACTTTAGGTTGCCATCAATGAAAACACTAGAAGCCATATGCCAACAATCTCCCCTTTTGGCATTGATGGCAACACTTAGTGAAAAATGACTAAGTGTTAGAATCATTATGAGCACGCTACCAAACTTCACTGCTCCCTTTCCCCTTCGCTTCAAAATTTCTAAAAAACATAGCTGCCCCTTAGATTGATTAGGAATTTTTTCATTGCACTCTCTCCCCCTTTGAAATCAATGAAATAGCTATGCCAACAATCGACAAAAAATGTGTTCAAAACTCCCAAAAACTTCAAAACTGATTCAAAACTTTTGAAAAGAGTTAGAAAATTATCTTATGATTTTCCTTCATCTCTAGAAATAATTTCTTTCAAGAATCTATTGTGATACCAATGATTATAATTAGACTGTTATTCTTGGATGTTTTGTTGACAATCTAAGTGAGAGATTTTTTGAATTGTAATTGCTTCCTCTAGATTTTCACCTTTCCTTAGTATCTCAACCATATGTTCCAATCTGCATTCGGTTAGATCCTTCACTTTCCAAAAAGTGTCCACGAGAATGTTTTTAGTGATCTGACTTTTGAGTGCTCAGATTGTAGCTCTCAAATCTTCTTCTTAATTGTGTCATCCTGATCCTGAACCATATCAAAGTTCTTTCCAATCCCATTCAACTTTGTTTCAATTTGCTCCAATTTCTCTTTGTATTTTCCAACTGCATGAGGCCAACAAATGCAATAGTTGTACATGTTATTAGTTGTGCTTATGCATTGCCTCAACTCATTCATTCTCTTTTTCAACTTGGTGAGTGATAGCCTGAACTGCCCCTTCCAATGCAGGATAACTTCACCTTCTTCTTTGCTTTGAGATTTAGAATCCAAAGTTTCCTTATTGCATTCAATCATTTCTTCAAGTAGGACATTCTAAAAAATTTCCAATTTGATCTTGCAATTCACAACATGAGAATTTAGTACACTTAAGATCATATCCTGATCATATGATGGTTTGATTGACCATAGTCTAGCAATTTTCTGCATATCACGTTCATCAAGAATAAGTTGTTGTAGCTTCTCTTTTGACAAGTCATCTTATTCTGCACTTGCCTCTGACATTTCCTTTTCTGGTTCTTGTTCATTCCCTATGGATCTTCGGTTTCTTCATCAGATTCTTAATCTGGAATACCCACAATTTCTTGCTCTTTTCCTTTTCCTTCAATTCTAGGAATCTTGCTTTCCAAAGGAGTACAGACAACAATTTCCTTTTCTCCTTTCTTCCTTTTCTCCATCCCACCAGAAGAGGAACCAACTTCAAATGCTCTTACCAAAAGAGAAATACCAATAGAACAAAAATTTCCTAGCAAACTCTTAAAGAAATGTCCAAGTTATTGATCCCAATTAGCCAAGCTCTTAGAATATGAGTATATTTGTTTGCATACCAGCTCATTTTCTTTCCACACCATATTGTTGATCTTTGGAAAACAGTTCAGAAAATACATTAATAGACATATGACCAGAGTACCAAACCTGAAAGGGTAATCTGTCATGTTTGTTAACTGCACATTCTCCATCAATTGATCTTTTAATAATCCACATAGGTCAAAGTCCTGACCTTCCATTATCATCTTATGTGAGATGTAGACCACACCAACCGAAGTTGCTTCTTCTATGTTCCTGAAAAAGACTTTATATGATATTTCATGTGCAATGTACTTTGTAACAAGATTCTTAATTGTCGAAATTATCAGTGCCCTCTGATCTCCAATTATTCCGATTAGGGTTTCAACTTCTTTGTTCCAAATAGATTTATTTCTTGGTACGTCCCCGACTTTACATAATCCAATCAAATTCTCAATTACTTCCTTCGAAATGATGTAGGTTCTGTCCAAAATCAAAATGAAAAATGAGAGTTACAACCTATCTTTTATTGCTCGCGTGCTTGAAATAAATGCATTTGCCCTAGGTATTTCGGATACCCTGTTTTCTCAAACAACAAGAGAAACATTCTTCTGTGGACTTATGATCTCTCTGAATTTTCTTGCAAGTGATTTCCAAAGCCTCTGTAGATCACTAATACACCTTTTTACAATCTTCTACTAATACGGTACCAACTTACGAGTAGTGGATAAAATATTTTCTTGATAAACTCCCCCTAGGCCAATGACCTGAAATTAATTTCTGGTGGAATTACCGGAAGTAGGTTCCAGTGTAGAGCCACTATCAGCATCAGATTCACTCTTCCTTACCCATGTCTTCTTCATCTGATCTCTTATTTAATCCACAATCATTTTTCCTTTTTCTTTGTCATTTTTCTATGTATTTTTGTCTTTATATACCCGACCTCTTCTGTCCACATTTTAATTTCTGCAAAATCTTGCAATGTGACTATATCTATTACAATTGTAGCACACAGTAGTTCCTTGTCCAAACCAATCATTCCATTGATTTATTATTTATTTTCATTTATTATAAATATGTCCAAATTTTATGTAGGTATAACATTCAAAATTCCTTCTATTGACAGAGTAGTTTGACACATTTTTGCATTCAACTGATTTATGACCAAATTTTTTGCAATTGAAACACCGAGCAAAGAATGATGGATTACCTGATTTAATTTTACTTATACACTAAGTAAAACCATATGGACACATTTAATGCAATTAAAACAATATCCATTAAAATGTTGAGCATTAGGTTGCCTTACCGGATACCTTCCACCTTTGTTCATTTGATTTCCTTGCCTGAAATTCTTCTATCCAAATCTAGAACTTTCTCCTTTCTCATATCCAAGGCCTCACTTGTCTTTAGAATTCTTATGTTCTTGATTCAACTCATCAAGCTTAATATAACTAATCTTAAACCTCTCCCTGTATTCATTTGCAGTAGTAAGTTCATTTCTGAGAATAATAAGTTGTTTTCCAAGTTCTTATTCATTGTTTCTAGATTGTTGCAATTAACTTTCTAACTGAATGAATTTTCCATTTACTCTTTTGCATTCATCAGATCTTTCTTTTAAGGACTGGGCTGGACTCTCCTCATTCTTCTTCCTTTCTTCAATCTCTTTAGTCAACTTCATCACCGTAGATTCCATTTCATGTTTTAGGGTAGCATTATCTTTGGCAAGCTTTTCACATTCTTCAGTTATCTCCTTCAGGGTTTGATTTAGGTGAGAATCGTCCATGTTTTTTCTTTCTTTCTGCTTAATCTAATCATAGATATCATTTCTCTTCTCTTTGGATTTAATAATCTGATCCTTCAATGACTGAATGAATTTGTCAGCATCCCTAATATTTTCTTTCACTTCCTGGACTTCTTCTTTCGACTGGTCAAGATCATCAAGTGCCACAAAGAGCTACTATTGAAGACTACCAAAGTCCATTACATTCCAAGATCCACCTCAAGCTACTATAATTATTTAGAGGAACTAGAATCTTTGATACCAATTGTTGGACTCAAGGTAACACTAAGAGGGGAGGGGGGGAGGGAGGTGAATTAGTGTTCTACAAATCAAAACTTTATTAATCTGATACTTAAACAATTTCAGCATTAAACCAAAGAAAGATGAAAACACACAAATTAATCATCCACAACACCATAAAACAAGGATTTTTACATGGAAACCCTATTAGGGGAAAACCAAGATGGAGGTTAATCCACAATTTGAGTACTTAAATAAAAGTTTTACAAAAGAAAATTCACTTGCATTTAGGCACACTGCCTAGAGCTCACTGCTCAAAGGGAAGGCTCACTGCCTTACAAAATTTAGATTAAAACCATCTGAAGGGTTGAACTGAAGTAGTAGCATCTACTTATGCTAGGTTATAGTTTAGATTAGGTTCATACATTAGATTCTAGATCTGCTAACTAATTATGCTCTTCGCTCTGCTCTGCTTTGTTCTATTATTCACATCATAAATTCATGCACAGATGAATTCACACCCTTATCCTGCTAAATTTTGCATCACACACAAATACACTTAGCATCTCACACAAAATGATACAACCGATCTCATACATATATCCACTACAAGGATTTGATCATTCATATGTCAGCTTTCATAAAACATAAAATATTCTTCAAGTGTCGGCTAAATCCACCACTAATTCTTTATGTGTATCCTCCAAAGTTGGTTAAGACATAATGATGACCCAAATAAATATAATCAAGCATGAAAACACTTAACCAATTACTTCGTATACATCCGCAATTTCTATTTTCGCCAAGTCGGCCTTCTAGCACAAATATCCAAAAATTAATGCACGAGATCTCCCATATCGTACACTAGTGAGTGTGTAGCCACAAAAAAATAGAGTAAGGTATTATAGATACCAACTAACTTCCCTGAGGTTCGCAGCACGAAATTATAGACAAATGATGCACATTGATCGATATTTTTACTTTGAACTGGATACACTGTTCTTCATTCGGTTCTATCAGAATGATCCAAAACTAGACTGTGGACTGAATAAGTGACTTTAGGTTGCCATCAATGACAACACTAGAAGCCATATGAAAATGCAAAGCTATCTAAAATGTACAGCACAATAAATTCCAAACTAGTGAGATCATTCCTCTATTTATACAACAACAAGGAGACTCCCTAGCCTACAGAAAAGGAATGTGAATTGAAATCAACATCAACTCACTCAACTCAGCTAAAAGGTGGCACATAAACAAGAGTTTACTCAAAATGGAATGCCACAAATTGACCTCTTTAGTTGACAATAATATATGACTATTTCATATAGCACATGATCGAAAAGTGACATTTGAATTGTTCTCAAATTGAACTTCTACAACAATCAGAACTTCTCAATATGGCACCAAGAAAGCAGCCATTTCCCTACAAGTTGGTGCAACTTTAACTCATTTGAAATGGTCTATTATCAAATTCCCAACACTTGCAAATAGTCAACTAAGTCCATGGTGAGTTGCTTTATCTCATAAATCAGTTTTGACTAGTTTATCTACCTGTTGTAGCTTATCCTTTCATGCATTTTTTTGTTGTTGATACTTACTCCATGATAAGGCATTTTGCAGTTTACTAAGTCAAATATATTTCAACACAAGGCGTGGAGCAAGTCTTAATCTTCAAATTGACTTAATGGCTACGAGCTATATTGCATATAACTTGTCTTTTATACATTGCTAGTATGTATAATATTCAACCTTCATATACTTCCAATATATATAATATATTCGACCTATGTTTAATTCAATAAATTGGCCTCAAAGCTGTGTATAAGTTAATCGATTCCCAAGCATTTGATTATATTTAAATATATATTAATATATTCACACATATATATATGTATATCAATGCATATATGTTAATATATATTTATATATATCTTATTCCAACAAAGTGTGTATACATTTGATATACAAATGAATACAAACAAGATTTCATTCACATAGTTATAACAATTATATTGATTTTGCACATATATATATTCATATGTATTCCTTGATGTACATGCATACATATTTATACATATATCGATACATTTGTATGGGCATATCCATTTTCCAATTATACGTGTGTATTGATAGTTCCATTCGCATAAGCAACTCGTCCATAAGTGTGCATAGGTATGTCTACCTATGTACCCTTATGTACACATTACTTCATGCATATGGTCTATCATCGACATGCTTATGTGTACATATACATATTCCATGTATGTTATACCTATCAATAGAAGCATATTAATAAAGGAAAGAACTCACAAGGTCAAACAGATAAAAATAACCCAATAATGCACTCAAAAGTAAACAAGACCCTTACTAATGTAAAAACATCAACTAAGGATGACTTACCAACTTCCCACATAATAATTTGACTCACTTATTTTACTATGAGTATGTGTATGCTCAGATAGATTACATTACTAGTTACCCGAAAAAAATATTCTCCTGAGTGATACTTCCCCTCCGCTTGGAGGATTGAACATATACCTTCATCCACTAACATATGCCCAAGGTAGTAAAATATTCAAAAAAATATGCATTACAAATAATACATATCATAATTAGAATATTAATTCAATAACCATCCATTTCACATATATGCATTTCTTCACATATCATTAAATGAGATAAAATTCATTCATAATTATTTTGATTACAAAGTGCATGCACAATTTATTCATATTTTAAATTCACATTACATTCACATTTACCCTACATAGTAATAGTAAATATAAATTACACATTTGGGGTGTAACATACTCTCCCCCTTGTGAATCATCATCCCCAATGATTTATGTAGCAACATAAAACAAAACAAATAATCAACATATTGTTTTTAAGTATTCTCAAATGCATCTAAAATATGAGGAAACCTTTCTTGAATCTTAGCATAGTCCTCCCAAGAGGCAGAGTCTTCCACATATTGGTCACACTATACTTTGCACTGCAGAACCTTCGTGTTATGCAAGTGAAGCTTATGTGTTCCAAGCACCTTTGT
This sequence comes from Sequoiadendron giganteum, assembly GCA_007115665.2. NCBI lineage: Eukaryota > Viridiplantae > Streptophyta > Pinopsida > Cupressales > Cupressaceae > Sequoiadendron > Sequoiadendron giganteum. Next base: position 571,302,789 of record CM021104.1, read on the forward strand.
GGGCTTGAGTGTTACCACTCTAGGGTCCTATACCTATAAATTAGTCCAATCAATCACATTTTTATCATTGGGTATATACTTCCTTAGGTAGGACACATGGGAGACATTCTACATTCTGGTAAGAGATGGTGGCAACACAATTCAATAAGCTACTAGATTCACTTCCTCTAGAATCTCAAAAGGTCTTGTTAGGTCTCAAAAATGTAGATTGTAAACATTAAGAGGTAAAATTCATTCAAAATTATTTTGATTACAAAGTGCATGCATAATTTATTCATCTTTTAAATTCACATTACATTCACATTTACCCTACATAGTAATAGGAAATATAAATTACACATTTGGGGTGTAACATACTCTCCCCCTTGTGAATCATCATCCCCAATGATTTATGTAGCAACATAAAACAAAAAAAATAATCAACATATTGTTTTTAATTATTCTCAAATGCATCTAAAATATGAGGAAACCTTTCTTGAATCTTAGCATAGTCCTCCCAAGAGGTAGAGTCTTCCACATATTGGTCACACTATACTTTGCACTGCAGAACCTTCGTGTTATGCAAGTGAAGCTTATGTGTTCCAAGCACCTTTGTGGGCTTGAGTGTTACCACTCTAGGGTCCTATACCTATAAATTAGTCCAATCAATCACATTTTTATCATTGGTTATATACTTCCTTAGGTAGGACACATGGGAGACATTATACATTCTGGTAAGAGATGGTGGCAACACAATTCAATAAGCTACTAGATTCACTTCCTCTAGAATCTCAAAAGGTCTTGTTAGGTCTCAAAAATGTAGATTTTAAACATTAAGAGGATGACAAGATCTTTGGGAACATTTTGGCTAACGAACGAGGCTAAATGATATGGTTAGGATCCCCTTGCACTTGAGGCACTACAAGACCTAGGTGGGTGTACCTAAATGATTGAGCAGATTTAAAGTTATGTGTGTGATCTCTAATTTTGGAAGTCTATTCATAGTGGCATGAGGAAGTGAAATAGATGAAAAACTAACAACTAATCCTATTGTAAATGCTTTGAGAGTTGAATGTAAAAACAAGGCTTATATAGTGTATTGCTTGAAGTGAATATGACTAGTTCCTAATCCTATTGGGTAAATGGAGTTAGATATATATGATAGACGTATCCCTTTCCTTGGGGCTTAAATCTAACTATCTATAACTTTTAATTGTTAATAACTTGAATAAACGTCCAAGGTTGTCAGTTATTAGGCCCTTCTTACTAATCCCAGTGATATCTTTTCATATTACTATGACTGTTTGAAGGAGTTGTAACTCTTATTTGAATGAAACCAACTTGAGATGATTTGTTCAAAGGATTTTAATTCTTGGTCAAAACCTATAAACATGAATCACTTAAGGAGGATTTTAATTCTTTCACACATAGAGAAATTAAATTAATCACATAGTGATAAAAAATGTGCCCAAATAAATCATATATGTGCTTGATATAATGATTTAAATAATCATAAAAGACCACTCTACATACAAAAAAGATAACTTATAAGAATTAGACTCAATAGATAATTGAACACCAAGAAACTAAATTTTATATCAATGCTTCTTCTCCATTAATATTGCTTCAAAATATTGTAGAAAATGTAGCAAAAGACTTTATGATTTAACATTACTACACTTTTCTAAATGCTGGATGATGATGCAAAACTAGGCCTCGGTTTCCCTTCTTATATGGGAAGCGACAAGCTTCAGGCCTTTTACAAAAAGGTGTGCCTCTTCATAATTTTTATCTTAACTAATTACATTTGTTTAAAACATAAAGAAATGATTAGAAGTATGTGACAGGTCATAACACTTGCTCTATTATTCAACTTAGAGAACCCATTCTCTAGATCTAGCAAGTTTCTTCTCTCCTTGATGAAGCATTTGATTGTTCAGGCTCCTTCAAATTGATGCTTGTCCCTCCATGTCTGAGACACTTCTGATCCTAATGATGAACATATTTTTCAAACAAATGATCGATATAGTCTTTCCTGATATGGGTATCTATGTTTGTGATCGCGTATTTCATATTGTATTCCATATATATTATTCCTTCAGTTTGTTTATGGGTGTTCTCTAACATCATTTCTTAGTCATTCATTAGATCAAGTTATAGTGGTAATAGTTGAGCCAATTCACTTTTCCAATGATCTTTCTCTTTAAGTTTTATGTGATCATTGAAGAACAAGGGAAATGGGTTATCCAATGGTTGATTGAAATCATTGAGTTCATCCATTATCCTGGCATGAAATTGACTATGTAGATTGATCAAATCATTATACTTGTGGAGCACTTGTCCATTCATAATATTTTTACTAATTAGTTAATCTTTCTTTTCTTCCACATGTTTCTGTAATCACTTATTTTCATGGAGAGTAGAGTACACTTTCAAAAAAAATTCTAGTACTGGTTAGCTTGGTTCATCAGCTTTTCAAATCTCTTCTTGATATTTCAAACACAACTTCAAAATTAGTGGTCTTTACCTTTTTCTCTAGTTCATTGCATTTCTTTTAGACCTTTTCATGGAAAATATTTCAACATATGACATCTACCATGGAATCTAACACCTTCTCATGATCCACCAATGGAAAGTACAACTTTGATGAAGAAGAAGAGGGAAATTTATTTATGTAACTAGTTGCTTCTCTTTTCAGGTTCTCATTTTCTTTTATTAGCTTCTCAACTTGTGCCTTGTTGAATTTCACAACATTTATGTTCAAATATGCTATTTCAATGGGATCAGTATCTCCCACTCTATGCACCAAAATATTTCCAAATATTTGGTTTGGGTCACTGATAATGGCAAGTCTCTTATCTTGGGGGTACAATTCCCAAATCAGCAAGGTGGCCTCATCTAGATTATACTCTGAACCAGAGTACATTTTATCACTTTCATCTTTTTTCAAATGCAATGCATTATCCCCTCATCTTTTGAAGCTATTAGATACTATGGAAAAATTAATGTCCCACCTTGGTAAGAGAAAAACCCTAGCTTCTTGTAGTAATTCCCTTCCTCTTAAAGGGGTGATACCCTCTAATTATTGATCTATCTCTTTTCTTAATTCTCCTAGGGAGTTTTCCTTTTTCTCTAGGGTAATATTTTTCATCCTTTCTCTCAATATCCTTCCTTTTTGTTCATAGAAAAATGATTTAAATCCTTAAGTCTTAACGAAATCATTATCAAAAATAAATTCTTGGCCTGCTCAAACTCTCACATCATCAGAGAGTTCATCTGATGTCTCAAATTTAACAATGCTTCTCTCAGGGGGAGGCTCATATTGTGTAACAACATGCACATTTATCTACTTAACTTCATTCTCTTCTTCATTATCTTCTTCTTCAAAAATAGGATTGTCCACAGAGAAGCTAACTTTAGGGGTAGGCTATGAAGGTACATAACTGAGAGGATTCATCTCTTTGATGTTCTAGGATAGGTTGTCACATGTGTCTCAAATACTATGGGAGGTACATCCTTAGTAAGCTCATCCTTATATGTAATTAATCATTCTACTCTTTCCAAGGGGTCTTGTACATCATGGTATGCTCTTGTATATATGGGATCATTTTCCTTCATCCATGTCTCAGTTAGCATGATTTTTTTGTATGTATCTATCCCCTATGCTATTAAAGTTTCATCACATTTTTGTATTACATCATTGAAAAAATAATTATGTTCATACCCAGACAATTTTTGTGATATTTTTTCATTATTGATGAAGTTATTTGAATCAAAATTCTTCCTTTTATTTCCTTTTGGCAGGTTGTAATGTGCCAACTTGTTGTCAACTTCTTCATATCCCTTGTTAGAAACAAATGTGAAGTCTCCAAAATACAAAATGCTTGGCATAAGAGACTATTTATTGTACCTTTTAAGGTGCATGGCATCTGGCTTGGCCAATTTCTTTATAATCTCTAAATATGCAACCCTGTCAGGAACCGTTTTTGGTAGAAAAAGTGGTGCTCCTTCAAACCCATATATTCTTATTACAGTGCAATAAAAAAATGTGTACCAGTCACCCCAATTATGGTTTACCTTCCTTCTAGGGTTCTTCTCTTTGGGTCTGATAAATCTCTACACTTCAAGGGGAAGGTTGTAATCACATGGGTGACCTAGCAATCAGTACAAGGGTTTAACAAAATATTCTTCAAAGTATAAATAACAAGACTTCACATATCTACTATTTGGAATTGAAGTCCACATTTGTATTAGCCTTCAATTCCCATTTTTATCTGAATATTTTATTCTTAATTCTTCCCCCTAGAGTCCCATAGCTTGTCCTTCATACAATATTAGAAGCATAAATAGAGAATAGTTTTTTAAATTGATTGCATCACTATTAGTTTTGATCTTTTCAAGGGCCCTGTTTAATGCATTAGCTAGGTACTCTGCATAATCAAATGTCCTAGCATCTCGATTTTGTATGTCTGCTGCCAGAACCATAGAGATATTGACATGAGCGTAGGAACTTCTAATCCTAATAATTGTCCAACAACATAATAGGTATACTTAAAGTATTGCTCAAACAAATCCACATGAAAGGGAGGGTGTTCATCACTAGAAAACCTGCCAAGTTGATTCCCCACATCCTGGGGTCTATGCAATGGAAATTTCCACCTCTTATAACTGGTGTCCATGGTGTGGTACTATGTCAAGATATATTTTATCATAAATGATTGGTTAATAGTACAATATAGTTGAAAGATAGTGGAAATGAAATATTTGGAAATGATGATAAATTCAGATCCATCCTGCAACTGAATTGCCCATGTTTTGGGGTTATACCTAGCGGTCAACACCTTAATCAACTCCACATTTACAAATACATTAGGTACAAGCATTTTACCTAGGTTCATTCTCCATGGGTTACATACAGGTTGAAACCTATATTGCTTTTTGTAATGGTAGATAAAAGAACCATACCCACTTTGTGGTGTCCAAACATCACCCAAGTCTTTATGTTTATCCCATATCTTATCAGCTGTAGGATTTAATTGTGCACTTATTTTGGACCTTGGCCTCAACCTAGTGCATTGATGAATTAAATCTTGATTCAGAGGTCTAGTTTCTATTTTTTTCCTTTTTTTTTTTGTTTTTGTTTGTGAGGTTCCTTCCATAATATAAACCCAAGCCTTCCCTTGTAATTCACTTTAGAAAAAAAAATTAACTTGGGATTTTTATACTTGTACCAAATTTTCCTTCATTGAACTCTCAACTATGTAACAATGTCGTATCCTGGAGGTTTGTCCCCTTCACTCTTGCTCTACGTGTGTTTCTTGGATTTTTGAAAATCAAAATGAGATCAATATTCGATATGCATTATTCAACTTTGGCTCATAAATGGCACACTTGTTGGATTTCTTATCATGAGGGTGTTCATTAAATTTTGAATATCTCTTTGATATCTTTGGTTGTCACATTAGTAGAGAATTAATCATTATCGTTGTATCGAAGAGACCATAACTCTACTCCTGTTAATATCTATCTTTCTCTTTGATGAGATTTATGTCATTACTTCCCCTTCGAGGTATCAATGGGACACTGAATAGTCTCTCCTCAATATACCTTGGTCCCTCTGATATCCTTTCTTAGCCTAAAACTTTATATTTGATCACTGCTAATAATTTTTTCTCCTTTTATGTCATCGGGTCATCGAGGGGATCTTTGCTTATATCCCATCGATAATCGTCATTCCCTTTGATGTTCTTATCCTTGGTAGCTTCATCATTGTATCAGAGGGACATGATCTTCTATCAGCCCGGTATCCTTATGCCTCCCTAAAGTCACTTGTCATTGACTATTTCCTTGTTGATTTGAAAATTAATAATAGATTAAGTCTTCCTTTCGATATTTGAAATATAATATCTCATAGTGGAATGTGTTCCGGCCTATCAGTGGGACACCATGTATTCTCTCTTTGATATGCTCAAGTGTCTTCGATATGTTTTGTTCAGGCTATCGAGGGGAAAATGAAGTGTGTCTTACCGATGTATGCTACTCACCTCAATATTTCTATAATAACTTGCTTCGTCGGTCTATCGATGGGATCATGTTAGAAGTCTGCTCGATATATTGTTTTCGTGTTGATGGCATATGTAAATTGACTTGCCTTATCATCTCATCAAGGAGACCATGATGAGAGTCCCTCTGAAGTGGCATTATCTCTTCAATTTTTTTTATAAGGTTTGAACGATATATGTTGCAAAGGTGACACTTAGGGGAAGGTGGTGTTCACAAAAAAAAGGAATTATCTAAAGGAATAAATGAAAATATTTAATTAGACTTTATTTTATTTACAAAAGGTGGTTCTAATGGTTGTGTAATATGAATGATTTTATGGATCTTGTCACACAAATTTTTGTATTTCATGTTAGGCATAATGCATAACCAAAGGCAGTAGATCTTTTGATGTAGGTGAAATGTGAACATGGTAATGAAGGCCAGTAGAAATTAAGTTGATTTTCTTAGCCCTAGCAATGGCTCTGATTGGGGATGAATGGTTGTGAGGTCACTGCAAGAATCTAGAAGTGATCTCTGGGACATAGACCATAGGTGAATGTGATCTAGATTGAAAAGGAAAGGGAAAGAAAACCTAAAACTACTATGCATGGAATAATATATATTTCTTAAGAAAAGAAGTGTTTTAGGAATTATCCATGCACTGGAAATTCTTGATCTTCCCCTTCCATATTTTGAAGATAATAGGAATCTTCACCACCTTTATCAGTGATAAAAAATGGTCCTATCCATAGGGCTTCAAATTTCCCATGTTTTCCTTTTTCTTGGCTTTTGACATTGCACATAAGAACCATATCATTCACTTTAAATTTTCTATCATTTTCCTTTTTGTCAAATAATTACTTCATTTGATTGAATCTTTTTGTTATGTTCTTGGGCCAAAATTCTAATTTCATCCAACTCTGCTAACTATTCCATCCTATCCTCCACAGGTTTAGGAATATCCAGTTCATCATGTAGTATGAACTTGTAAGCCGATAGGAGATTATGCATAGGCATCCTTGCTTGCATTCAATAAACTAATTCAAAAGGAGATTTACCAGTAGACCTTTTTATTGTAATTTTGTCTGCCCAAACTGCTAACCTCAATTTTGAATTCCATGATTTTTTATTGAACTATCCAACATCCTCTTAATTATCTTTATAATGATTTTTGTTGGATTCAACCTGCTCATTTTCTTGTGGATGATACGGGGAAGCATATGATATTGTTATACCATATGATTCATAGAAACTTTTGAATTATTCTAATCTAAAGCACGTGTCATTGTCTGTTATTAACCTTATAGGTACTCCAAATCTAGTGATAATATTCTCCATCAAGAAATTTATTACAACCTTATTGGTGGCTTGCTTTGTTGGTATAACTTCTATCCATTTTTAAAAATAGTTAGAAGCTACCAAAATCCATTTATGGCCTCCATTGGATTTATCTGCAATTTATCCTATGAAATCAATTCCCCACTGATGGAATGGAGCTTCAACTTGCATAGGCCTTCATGGAAATACTCCCTGATATTTCATCTTTCCAAAAAAATTCTAACAAGCTTCACACTTTCATACATAATTAAAGGCATCATTGAAGACCCTGGGCCAATAATATCCTACTCTTAAAATATTGTGGGCAATAGTATTTGCTGAAAAATTTCCTCCACAAACACCTTCATGCATCTCTTTTAGCACATGCTTCACTTGTGATTCATCTAAGCACAATAATAAAATGTTGTTTCTATTTTTCCACTATAAATATCCATCCATAAAGACATACTTTGATGCATGTAGTTTCAAAGTTCTCTTCTGATTGTCATTCAATTCTTTAGGACACTTCTGATGTTTGAGGTAATACATTACGTTAGTATACCATGGGGTTTTTTCAATCCTAGTAATCATTCTTTCTTCTTCTCCTATGAGCTTAGCCAATCCTTGTCCTCTTACTATTTTGGTAATCTAGATTTCAACATCAAACTCTTGAATTCTATTAATCCATCTACATCTTCACCCAGTAACTTTAGTTTGCATAAACACATCTTTGAATCCAACATTATGAACATAAGAAATTATTTTAGCCCCTTCTAAATAAGGTTTGAATGCTTTAACAACTTTCACAAGTACATATGCCTATTTTTCTATAATGCCATATTTTAATTTTTCTCCTTGAAGGGATTTGCTGAAGAAGGATATTGGCTACTCATATCCTTTGTCATTCTTTTGTAACATTGTTTTTGCAATGATATGATAGGATGCGAATGAGAAAATCTGAAATGGTTTACTGAAATTAGGTGATTTCAACATGTGGGCCTCCTTTATTTCTCTTTTAATTGATAAAAATGCATCAATTGCTTCTACTATTCAGTCAATTCTTGCACCTTTCTTCAAAAATTTTGATACAGGTTTTACAAGCTCAAAAAAGTTTGATATGAACCTCCTTACAAAATTGATCTTCTCAAAGAAAGATTGAATAAATTTACTATCTTAGGGATAGGAATTTTTTCAATAGCTTCCACTCTCTCAAGATCGATTCTTACTCCATCCTTAGAAACTATGTGGCCCAATAATTTGGCTTCAATTACAACAAAATGGCATTTATTTCCGGGTTTAAAGAGATACCATACTCCAGAGCTTTAAGAAAAATCTTCTCCAAATGTTTGACATGATCTTTTTCTTTCATCCAATATGTTGTGAGGTCATCTTGATATACTACCATTATTGCATTGATCAAGCCAACAAAAGCAATGTACATAGCCCTTTTAAAGGTGGAACCAACATTTTTGAGGCTAAATGGCATCTTGACATATACATATATGTGTCCCATGGTGTAGTAAAAGCAATCTTATACTGTTTTAGTTCTTTCACCTTTAATTGGTTGTATCCTAAAAAAGTCATCCATCATAGACAATAAATCACACCCTGTTACCTCCTGCAGCATGGCTTCCATGTTTGGAAGGGGATAATTTTCTTTAAGTGAAGATATATTCAAATTTTGAAAATCTACGCATAATCTTATGTATCCATTCTTCTTCCTAATAGGCACCAAGTTTGAGACCCAAGTAGAATATTTGATGGGTTTAATGATACCTCCTTCTCTAAGTTTCATGAGCTCTTCGTGCATTTTGGGTTCTCGAGTAAGATTTATTGGTCTATGTTTCTATCTAAAGGGTTTGGAATCAAGATTTAATGGAATTTCATGCTGAAATAAGTCCTCTCTATATTCTTTAAGGTCCTCATACGACCATGCAAAAACATGTGTATACTTTCTTAATAATGTAATCGACATCTTGCTAACCTTAGGACTATCCTCTTTCCAATGTACACCTTTTTGGGAGCCAATTCAATTCCAAGATTAACTTCTTCAATGTATTCCCTCTTCACTCGTGTTTGTTTCACAATTTCTTGGTCATTCCCATCAAATATCCTTTCTAATTCCACTAATCCTTTATGTATTTTATTTGTTTTGAGTTGTACCACTTCTAGGCTGAAGACAAATTTCTTTCCATCCACTTCTTCAATGAACACATTGAAATAAATTTCTTGAGCCTCATATTGATCTATATAGTGTATGAATTTAATTAGATCTTCTTAATCATTGAACACCTACCAATTGTAAACATTATCAGGAATTACAGGTTTGGTCTTGAACTCCTCTTGAGAGATGCTTGCTAGTGTAATATCATCCTTCTTTAGTGCCACATTTTCCAAGAATTCGACCATTATGTTTTTAGATCTATCTACCCAATCAATTGAAAAAGCATCAAAGAGCTCTATGTCATCCCTTACTACATGTTTATATTCTTTCAACCTTTTGTTTTATGTAGAATAATTTTCCCTTACTTGTGAAACAACCAACTTTGAATACCCAAACATAGTTAGTACCTTAATCCCATATCTTATGGCAATGTTCAAGCCTAATAACAACACTTCATATTATTTCATGTTGTTCGTACATTCGAATGCCAAAAAAAATGAGTGCTTGAACGTTCTACCATTGGGTGAAACAAAAACAACTCCAACTCCATTCCCCTCTTTACTGCAAGCTCCATCAAAATACATTTTCCATACAACTTGTTCATTATGAGAAATATCTATAGCAATTGGGTTTGCATTTTTTAATTCATGGTTTGAACTTTCAATTCTAAATCTTCCAAGATCCACATCACAAAAAAAAATCATTTGATTTGGATAAAAATGCTCTATGAATTGTTCTGATCTTGGATCCTTGTATAGTTTTACTTCTCTTCCATTCACAGGTATTGTTGCATAGGATAGATCTAGTTGAAAATTTCCTCCAACTATTGTAGCCCAGTGTCTTGATAAAAGCGCATCAAAGTAAGGTGTATCCACTACTATTATGCCAGTTTTGTAAGTGGCTTCTAGGTAGGAATCTAGCTTTAGTTCTACATCCCACATTACACCAATGACCAAGACTAATCAATTGTCCATGGAATAAAATTTTCTATAGGTAGTATCCACCCATAATCCTAACTCCTTCATAACAACCATTGGCATAATGTTTATTGATGCCCTTGAGTCGATCATGCAATTTCTAACCAATTTGTTATTTATCAGAAAGTTAGTGTAGAAAGGGTCTGTTTGAGAAGGTTCCTTTGTCAGGGTATCCCCTAGGTACACCTCTGAACTTTTGTCTTCTTCCCTTTTGGCATTTTTGACTTGATCCTTTTGGGTCACACCCTTGTCTGATTTGTTTTTTTCTTAGGAACATCTGATAGTAGCTTGAGTGTATCATTCCTATATTATTCTATCTTCATCATTTCTAGTAAAGGAACAAACATTTTCATTTGGGACAGAGCTTGGGTAAAATCAAATGAAGAGGAATTTAGTATTTCTATTTTACCTAGTTTCTTTTCCTTAGGAAAATCCTTTAGTTTAATTTCACCTTGATCAACCTTAGTTATCTCTTTAGATATATCTTTTTGATCAGCCCTTTCAGAATCCTTATTTTTTACCTTTTCATGTTTTTCTTGGGTTACTCTTTTATCCTTTATAAACAATCCCCTGGTCTTGCCTTCATCTCATTTACTGTCCTATTTCTTAGTTTGTAATTACTCTTTGCTTGTGCCACTACAACAATAGTCAAAGTCTTAATTTCCTCTTTTATTGGTCTTCTCAATTGACATTGATTCATTTTTTATGGCGCTTTAGGAAGATTAGGCTCTACATCACTTTCATCTTCTTGATCAGAGAAGATCTCTTGTTCTTCCATATGGACATTATACCTCTGACTACTTACATCATATTCATACCCATCCTCATTTGATGAGGAATATTCATTATCAATATAGTCGGGTTTCATTGACAACATATTTATAGTGTGATGCTCAATCTCTTGGTCATAGGGGATGTCTTCCTTTTGAAATTCCTGGGCCACTACACAATATTCTAGTGGATGTGGGAGTTTACATGCCACACACCATGGACTACTTTCTACAAGATGTGTTTTATTTTTCTTAAGCGGGTCTGTAGTTTCCTTAAAATTGTGTCTCTCATTCTCATACATTGGCTTCCAATCCTTCCAATTAGTGTTGTACTACATGTCATGGAGCCTTGGTCTATCATTTTTATAATGGGTATTTTGTTTGTGTACATTGTTGTTGGGATTTGGTGGCATTCTAGCATCACCTCTTCTACCAACTTTTCTAGCAACTATTTTTTTTTATTCTATAGTTAATGTAGTTATCTTAGCTTTTGATAGGCATGCAGGGGCTTTACTTCTGAGCTCATACCCTATCTTGGAATCAAAAGCATTAATGTAGAAATCTACACAAATTGCTTTTGTTGGTTTCAATTTAGGGCAAATCTTATTGTAGAATTTAGTGAATCTTGTATTGAAATCAGTCACTGACTTATTGTAATTTTTGAAAATATTAGCTATGTCCCTCAAGGTGAAATTGAATTGTAATTACTCCCATATTTCTTTAAAAATTGATCCTTGAAATCTAGTAGAGAGCTGATTGATGCATCAAGAAAATTTATGTACCAACCCCTTGCATCCTCCACTAGGGATTGCATGAACAACTTCATTTTGAGATCTTCAGGTTTTATTTCAAGATTTTCCATGATGGTGTCAAAAATCTCTATGTGTTCCTCTACCGTGATGGCACGAGTCCCTATAAATTTTTGGATAGCATTCCTCCAATCACTACTAATTGGGCTAGGACAAATTTGATATGTGGAAAATTCCAATTGTCTATATCCACTTGAAGGTCCTCTTAGAAAATGGTTTTGGTTTGGTTGTTGGTATTGGCCTTGAGGGCCCTGCTGGCATTGATACTGAGGCACATTTTGGTGAAAGTAAAAATTGCCCTATATGTTTTTTTGAGATGTGTAATATTGCTGGGGTGGGTAAGTGTAAGTTGATTGTTGGGAATTTTGAGGAATATTCTATAGTCTTGTATTTTGAGGTGGAATATTTTGTTGCATGCATTGGTTATTTTTTCTGGGAGGATTTGTATGTCTTTGACTGTCGGGTGTTGAGTTTTTCTATGCACCCTGGTTGGTCAATACTTGGTTATGGGATGTATTGTTTGTTGTATTTGAGGTATTATAAGTATTGTGTTGAGGTTGTGAGATAGTGCCACTGCTTCCCCCTTTATTTTTGTGAGACATAGATGAGTTGCTAGCATTTGCACATCCAGTTTGTTTATGAGGAGACACATATATTGGCCCACTTGTTGTAGGTTGAGTATTATTTTGAAACACTTGTTGAGCCAAATCATATATTTTCTTTATCAATTCCTTTATTTCAAGTTCCTTGCTTAATTCCTCTATTTATTTATTTACCTCTTCAACAGTAAATTCCCTTTTCTTGGGAGGGTTGTTGTGTCTTTCTATAAAGTGTATTGTATGTGGAAAAGAATTTCCTAGATGTAGCTAAGCTATTCTATCATTTTAATCCCTTTTTTCTATATTATATACTATTTTTTGATCATTTCTTGTCTCAAATTCCACCATCCATTGAGTGTCAGGTTGATACGTGTGGAAATTAAGGTGTGAATGATCATGCTCAATTTGATCTTATTGAGGAGTATCCATTCCAATTTAAAATATCTCTTCATGTCAGTTGTTGGTGCCTTCATTTAATGTTTGTCCTATGATACTATTCTACTCTTGATTTTTTGTATGTATGATTGTGTTTGTGTTATGACCTTTTCCTTTGCATTTTGAGGTAGCAAGGAACTTTGAATTATCCCTTTTTTCCATCTATCCACTTTTTATCTTTATTGGACTAATTATTTTGATGTAATGATCTTCTTCCCTCCATCTCGTAAAATGCTAAATGTTGGAATTCAATCTTTCTAATATATTTTTCAAACGTCCAGTTATTGACTTCATTATTACTATAGTAAAGTCACCACCCACTTTTTGATAAGTGGGAAGGTTACAATTTATTTGTAAGATTTTATTTATAAGGGTTCCTTAGTTTGTCCCCAACATAATCCCCTACTTAGTTTTGTGAAAGTTTAATTACATAGATGTGAAGTTTAATGAATTTGTAATGGAATGGTTTGGACTCAGGGTTGACTAGGTTATCCTGAGTAGAGTCGCCAATCTGTTATATCTCAAAAACGTAGGTTGTAAAATTTAAGAGGATGCTAAGCTCTTTGGGAATATTTTTGGCTAACGAACGAGGCTAAATGATATGGTTACGATCCCCCTGCACTTTAGGCACTCCAAGGCCTAGGCGAGTGTACCTAAATGATCAAGCAGATTTGAAGTTATGTGTATGATCTCTAATTTGGGAAATATATTCATAGTGGCATGTGGAAGTGAAATAGATGCAAAAAAAAAACTAATACTATTGCAAATGATTTGAGAGTTGAATGTAAGAACAATTTTTATATAGTTTATTGCTTGAAGTGAATATGACTAGTGCCTAATCCTATTGGGTAAATGGAGTCAAATATGTATGATAGACATATCCCTTTCCTTGGCTCAACTCTAACTATTTGACACTTTTAATTGTTTATAACTTGTATTAACATGTAAGGTTATCAGTTATCAGGCTCTTCTTACTAATCCCAATGATATCTTTTCCGATTAGTGTGACTATTTGAAGGATTTTAACCCTTATTTGAAGGAAACCTACCTGAGATGATTTGTTCAAAGGATTTTAATTCTTGGTGGAAACCTATAAACATGAACCACTTAAGGAGGATTTTAATTCTTTCACATAGAGACCAATTAAATTAATCACGCAGTGACAGCAAATGTGCCTAGATAAATCATATATATGCATTGATATAATAATTTAAATAATAAAAAAAGACTACTTTGAAGACAACAAAGATAACTTATAAGAATTAGACTCAACAAATAATTGAACACCAGGAAATTGAATGCCAGAATAATGCTTCTTCTCCATTAATTTTTCTTCAAAAGATTGTATAAAATGTAACAGAAGACTTTATGATTTAACATTACTACGCTTTTCTAAATGTTGAATGATGATGATGCAAAACTAGGCCTTGATTTCCCTTCTTATATGAGAAGCAACAAGCTTCAAGCCTTTTACAAAAATGTGTGTCTCTTCATAATTTTTATCTTAACTAATTAAATTTTTTTTAAACATAAAGAAATGCTTAGAATTTTGTGATAGGTCATAAAAATTTCTCTATTATTCAACATAGAGAACCTGTTACCTCTCTAGATCTAGCAAGGTTCTCCTCTCCTTGATGAAGCATTTGATTGCTTAGGCTCCTTCGACTCGATTCTTTTCCCTCCACGTTCGAGACACTTCCAATCCTGATGATGAACAGATTTATCGCTGACAAATGATATATATATTCTTTCCTGATATGGGTATCTATGTTTGTAATCATGTCTTTCATATTATATTCTATATAGATTATTCCTTTGAGTTGTTTATGGGTGTTCTCCAGCATCATTTCTTCATCATTGATTAGATCAAGTGCCTGTGGTAACAATTTAGCCAATTCAATTTTCTAATGATCTTGCTCTCCAAGTTCTTCGTTATCATCGAAGAATAAGGGAAATGGGATATCCAATGGTTGATCAAAATATTTGAGTTCATCCATAATCCTGGCATGAAATTGACTATGTGGATTGATCAACTTGTTATACTTGTGGAGAAATTGTCCATTCATAATATTTTTACTAATCAATTACTCTTTTTATTCCACGCATTTTTGTAATCTCTTATGTTTATGGAGAACTGAGTGAACTTTCATAAAGAGTATACAATATTGGTCAGCTTGGTTCATCACCTGGAATGAAATTGACTATGTAGATTGATCAACTCGTTATACTTGTGGAGCACTTGTCCATTCATAATCTTTTTACTAATCAGTTACTCTCTTTTTTCTTCCACACATTTTTTGTAATCTCTTATGTTTATGGAGAACCAAGTGCACTTTCATAAAGAGTGTTCAGTACTAGTTAGCTTGGTTCATCACCTTTTCAAATCTCTTCTTGATTATTTTAGACACAACTTCAAACTTAGTGGTATTTACCTTTTTCTCAAGTTAATTGAATTTCTTCTAGACCTTTTCATATATGACATCTGTCATGGCATCTAACACCTTCTTCTCATGATCCACCAATGGAGAGTGCAACTTTGATGAAGAAGAGGGCTATTTATTTCTGTAACTAGCTGCTTTGCTTTTCAGTTTCTCATTTTCTTGTATCACCTTCTCAACCCGTTCCTTGTTGAATTTTGCAAAATTTATGTTCAAATATGTTGTTTCAATGGGATCAGTATCTCCCACTCTATGCACCAAAATATGTCCAAAACATTTGGTTTGGGTCACTGATAATGGCAGGTCTCTTATCTTGGGGGTACAAGGCCCAAATCAACAGGGTGGCCTCATCTGAATTATACCCTCTGAACCAGAGTACATTTTATCTCTTGCCTCTTTTGTTAGATGCAATGTCTTATCCCCTCTTCTTTTGAAGCTATCAAATACTATGGCATAACTAATGAACCACCCTGGTAGCAGAAAAACCCCAGCTTCTTATAGAAATTCCCTTCCTCTTACAAGGGTGATATCCTCTAATTCTTGATCTAACTCTTTTCTTAATTCTCCCAGGGAATTTTCCTCTTGCTCTATGGTAATATTTTTCATCCCTTCTCTTAATATCCTTCCTTTTTGTTCATAGAAAAATTATTTAAATTTTGAAGTCTTAATGAAATCATTTCATAAACAAATTATTGGTCAGCTCGGACTCTCACATCATCAGAGAGTTCATTTGATGTCTCAAATTTAGAAATGCTTCTCTCAGGGGGAGGGTCATATTGTGTAACAACATGCACATTTATCTACTTAACTTCATTCTCTTCTTCTTCATCTTCTTCTTCATTAATAGGATTGTCCACATAGAAGCTAACTTTAGGGCTAGGCTATGAAGGTACATAACTGAGAGGCTTCATCACTTCGACATGTGTTCTAGAACAGGTTGTCACATGTATCTCAAATACTATGGGAGGTACATCCTTAGTCAACTCATCCTCATGTGTAATTAATCATTCTACTCTTTCCAAGGGGTCTTGTACATCATGGAATGCTCCTGTATTTAGGGGATCATTTTCCTTCCTCCATGCCTCAACCAACATGATTTTGTTGTATGTAGCTATCCTCTATGTTGTAAAGTTTCATCACAGTTTTGTATTACATCATCAAAAAAATAATGATGTTCATACCTAGACAATTTCTGTGATAGTTTTGTATTATTGAGGAACTTCTCTGAATCAAAATTCTTCCTTTTATTTCCAATTGGTAGGTTGTAATGTGCCAGCTTGTTGTCAAATTCTTCATATCCCTTGTCAGAAACAACTGTGAAGTCTCTTAAATATAAAGTGCTTGAGATAAGACACTGTTTATTGTACCTTTTATGGTGCATGGCATCTAACTTGGCCAATTGGCTTATAATCTCTAAATATGCAACCCTGTTAGTAACCATTTTTGGTAGCAAAATTGGTGCTCCTTCAAACCCATATATTCTTATTACAATGCAATCAACAAATGTGTACCAATCACCCCAATTATGGTTTACCTTCCTTCTAGGGTCCTTCTCTTTGGGTTTGAGAAATCTCTACATTTCAAGGGACAGGTTGTAATGACATGGGTGACCTAGAAATCGGTACAAGGGTTTACCAAAATATTCTTCAAAGTATAAATAATGAGACTTCACATATCTGTTGTCCCAGATTGAAGTCCACATTTGTATTGGCCTAAAATTCCCATTTTCATCTGTATATTTTATTCTTAATCCTTCCCCCAAGAGTCCCATAGCTTGTCCTTCATACAAGATTAGATGCATAAATAGAGAATAGTGTTTGAAACTAATTGCATCACTAATATTTTTTATCTTTTCAAGGGCCTACTTAATGAATTAGATAGGTACTCTACATAATCAAATGGCCTAGCATCTCGATTATGTATGTCTTATGCCAGAACCATAGGAGCTATTGACATGAGGGTAGGAAATTTTACTCCCAATACTTGTCTGGTAGTGTAATAGGTGTACTGAAAGTATTTCTCAAAAAAATCCACATGAAAGGGAGGGTGTTCATCACTAGAAAACCTGCTTAGTTGATTCCCTACATATTGGGGTCTATTCAATGGAAATTTCCATCTCTTGAGCTTTATGTCATTACTTCCCCTTCAGGGCATCGATGGGATGTTGAATAGTGTCTCCTCGACATACCTTGGTCCCTCTGATATCCTTTCTTAGCCTAAAACTTTGTATTTGATCATCGCTAATAAGGTTTTCTCCTTTTATGTCATCGGGTCATCGAGGGGATCTTTGCTTATATCCCACCAATAATCATCATTCCCTTTGATTTTCTTATCCTTGGTAGCTTCATCATTGTATTGGAGGGACATGATGTTTTTTTAGCTTGATATCCTTATGTCTCCCCGAAGTCAATTGCCGTTGACTATTTCCTTGTTGATTTGGTAATTAATAATAGAGTAATTCTCCCTTTCAATATTTAAAATATAATATCTCATAGTGTCATGTGTTCTAGCCTATCAGTAGCACACCATGTCTTCTCTCTTCGATATGCTCAAGTGTCTCCAATATGTTCTTTTCGGTCTATCGAGGGGACAATGAATTGTGTCTTGTCGATGTATGATACTCACCCCGATATGTCTATAGTAACTTGCTTTGTCAGTCTATCGATGGGACCGTGTTTGAATTTTGCTCGATATATTGTTGTCGTGTCGATGGCATATGTATATCGACTTTCCTTATCGTTTCATTGAGGAGACCATGATGAGAGTCCCTCTGAAGTGGAATTGTCTCTCTGATGTTTCTTATAAGGTTCGAATGGTATATGTAGCCAAGGTGACACTTAGGGAAAGGTGGTGTTTACAAAAAAAATGAATTATCTAAAGGAATAGATGAACATATTTAATTAGACTTTAGTTTATTTACAAAAGGTGGTTCTAACAGTTGTGTAATATGAATGATTTTATGGATCTTGTGACACAGATTGTTGTATTTCATGTTAAGGATAATGCAGAACCAATAGGGTAATGAAGGTCAGTAGAAATTAAGGTGAATTTTTTAGCTCTAACAGGTCCTACATAATGTGAGGCTAACTTACAAGATTTCCCAAATTTAATGGAGCTCTTGTAAGGTTTCAACCTCAACAACATTTTGTCACCTACGAAAAAGTTTCAGGGCACTCTCTTAGCATCAACATAGCTTTTCTTTATGTCATTAGCTTCAACCAACCTTTACTTAACAATTTTCACTTGCTCTTCCATTTTAGCCAACATATCTAGCCCAAGACTCACTTTATCGTCAAGTTTATCCCAACTTATAGGATTTTGATACTTTCAACCATATAATGCTTAGAAAGGAGCCATCTTTATCGTGAAATGGTAAGAATTGTTGTAAGAAAATTCTAATAAGGGAAAGTAGTCCTCCCACTTGTATTGTTGATCCATTCAATACATTCTAAGTAGGTATTCCAATACTTGATTCACCCTTTCAATTTTTCCATTCATTTTTGGATGATATACTGAGCTAATATTCAGTTGAGTCCCTAGTGCAGAAAAAAAGGTTTGTCAAAACCTAGAAGTGGATCGTACATTCCTATTCAAGATAATCTTCTTAGGAATCCCATGCAACCTAAACACTTCTTGCACAAACTTCCTTGCTATGATAGGTGCTCCATCAGTTGGATTCTTCATTATGAAATTTTCTACTTTGGTAAGCTTATCTACAACCACAAGAATGGCATTGTGCTTATTCCTTGACATAGACAATCCTTGCACAAAGTCCATACTTATGACTTGTCACTTCCTCTCTGGTATATCACGCGGGTATAAAAAACCTGTAGGATGATGATGCTCCACTTTCACCCTTTGACATTCAAGACACCTATCTATAAATCTAGTAACATATCCTTTCATCCCCTTCCAAAAATATAACTTTACATCTGCCATCATTTTTGTCACTCTAGGGTGTCTAGAGTATAGTGCTTCATGTACTTCTTTTCATACTAGATTTCTTAACTCATCTACATCAAGTACATACCTTTTCCCCTTATATCTAAGTAATCCATTAGGTTCAAAATTAAAACCTTCATACCTAGAATCTTTTGGATTTATAGTGAGTGCTTGTTTGAATTGCAAGTAATACTCATCCTCTTTGCATTTTTGCAATACTTGACCTTTAAAGCTGATTTGAATCGTCACTATTGAAGCAATATGATGTCTTTGACTCAAGGAATTGGCAACCCAATTCTCCCTTCCCTTGATATAACTAACATTGAATTCATAATCTTCAATTAACTCTAACCATATTCTTTGTCTAACATTTAAATTAGGTTGAGTAAATAGATACTTCAACCTATGATGATCATTTTTTATCTCAAAGGGTTTCCCTAACAAGTAATGCCTCCACATTTGCAATGTGTGAACCATAGCTGCTAACTCCAAATCATGTGATGCATAATTCTTCTCATAAGGTTTCATCTTTCTATATTTGTAAGAAATTACTTTCCCATCTTGCATTAACACACCCCCTAAGCCCTCCCTGAATGCATTTGTGCTAAGAGTAAAGTTACCTTCAAGATCTGGCACTTTCAAGATTGGTGCAATAGTCAAATTCTCTTTGATTAGGTCAAAGGCTTCTTGACACTTCTTATTTCACTCAATTTTCTTCCATTTCCTCTATAAAGAAGTTATTGGAAAAGCAATCTTGGAGAAGTTTGCAACAAAATTTATATAATACCTAACTAGTCCCATGACACTTCTTACCTCTGACACATTCTTGGGTACTGGCCACTCTAGCACTACCTTTATCTTAGTTGGATCTATAGAAATTCCATCTGCTAAGATAAAATGCCCAAGATAATACACTCTCCTTTTAAAGAAGGCACACTTAGAGATTTTTCCATATAACTTATGTTCTCTTAACTGTTGTAGGACTATCTCTAAATGTCTGTAGTGCTTTTCCTCATCCTCATAATATATTAGGATGTCATCTAGAAAAACCAAGACAAACTTATCTAGGAAATCCCTAAATACACTATCATTAGGTTCATAAATGATGCAGGTGTATTTTTTAACCCAAAAGGTCAAAATGTGAACTCATAATGTCCATTTTTGGTTCTAAATGTAGTTTTAAAGATATCTTCATCCTCAATTCTCAACTGGTGATATCCAGATAGATCTATTTTAGAGAATACAACTCTCCTCATTTGATCAAAAATATCGTCAACGCATGGAAATGGATATTTTTTCTTTATTGTAGATTTGTTAAGCATGCGATAATCAATGTAGAAACACAAAGTACCATCCTTCTTTTTCACGAAGATGGCTAGCGCTCCCCAAGGCAACACACTAGGTCTTATCAACCCTTTAGACAACAATTCATCCAATTGTGCCTTATGCTCCATTAGCTTGATTGTTTTCATCCTATAGGGCACCTTGGAAATAGGTTTAGACCATAGAACTATATCAATAGAGAAGTCAAATACCCTTTTTGGTGGCAACCCAGGTAACTTATCTAGACACATTCAAAATTTTGCTCAATATAGCATACCTCTCTGTATTCGACAATCTAGTTTCATCCATTTAACCATCTTCTATCTCTTGGAAGTTTTGTGACCCAAAGTTTTCAAGGTTCTCTTCAAGCTTCAATATTGACTGCAAAGAGTTTTCACCCTTTCTTCTTAACCCTTAATAGTTGCATTGTAGAGATTTGACGAATCTTGACCTCTCTAGGTATCCCTTGAAACTTCACCCAGTTACTAAGATCATCCATGCACTCAAAAATTTTGGGATGGAAATATACCTTAGCCCTATGTCTCCACAACCAATTCATCCTAAACAAACAAAATATAGGTTCACTTCTCTAGAAAAACAAGGTAGCTCTATCCTAGCCTCGAACAAACATTGGTCCACCTTTGCTCTTGTTTGGTCTACATACTCTACATCCCAAGATGTTTCCATGTATCCAACCTTTCTAGATAATTGCTTAGCTACTCTAGGTGAAATGAAATTCTCAGTTGCACCAATATCTATAAGAACATAAATGGGTAAGACAAACAAAATACGAGTATGTGTAGGATCATCATGGAAAAAATAGGCCCTTAAGTGGCAATGAAAATTTAGAAAATCAAAGTTAGGCAACTTGACGTAAAAATTTGAATAATTTATCTATATTATTTCAAAAATATGTAAGAATATAATTTGTAACAAATTGAATGTAGTTTCTAAACTACTAGGTTTAATTATTATTTTTTAATCTATTTGGTGAAAATTTGAAATTTAATGTAGTACTTAAATTTCAAGGAAAAAATAAGAAGTGGGTGTCTGTCTGACCACCCTAACCACAATAAAATGATAATATTTTTTTATAAGATTTTAGATATAATTAGAGGAATCATGTCGCGATGTGATGCATATTTTTTTATAATTTTTTTCCAATTAGATAATTAATTATGATTTTTTTATTACAACTTTTAAAAAATATAAAAACTCATATGTCTAGCCACCTTAACTTGGTCAAAACTTCATAGATTTTTTTAAAAAAAAAAATCCTATAGTATACAAATCATATAATGTGACTCATGTTTCATATTCAAAAAATGTGACACCTTTGAAAGCTATAGACGTTTTTCAATCTGCCTATCAATCAAGACTTTAGTCGTAATTCAAATAGAAAATGAATAATAATAATTTATTAAATTCAAAGTAAAGCATAATTTATATTGGTGGAAATCTAAGAATATCTTTTAAAAACCCTTTTCATTTCATCAATTTTGTGTAAAAAAAATTTTGTCAGCCACATGGGCCATCATATCACTTACATATCGCCACTTTTTGGCTCATCATGATCCTTAACATACCCATACCTAGAGTTTCAATTGGAGTCACTTGAAACTTTTCCTAGTGATCATCCACAACTGTATGTGTCTTTTGTTGGAACATAGCTTGCTATGTAGGTAGTGGATTACCATAATATCATGACTCAGAAGACCTATTGGGACATTCTCTAGAAAAGTGGTCTCCTCCACATGTAAAGCATCCAAAATATGATACTCTCTTCCTTGCGGGTTCTCCAGATTTACTAGCATTTCCACCAACATTGTTTGTATTCCCACCACTGGAACCATTCCTCTTCTATTCCCTTTTTTACTCTTTTCCACCATTGTGAGATCCTTTTTCCCCCTGCTTGGGTATATTTTGCACAAACTCCACCTTCTTTGGAGTTGACTTGTCTATAATTTCTGCAACCTTCTTACAGTCTTTGTTTTCCTAATGGGTGGAGATAGCATTGAACTTCTACTCCTATTTAACCAATTTCTCATACACAAGATCCATAGTTGTTTGACGTGCACATCCATCTCTCCTCTAATCTGATTGTTAAGTCCCATGATAAACTTTCTTATGCGAAAGCATTCATATTTTAGGTACATAGGAACATAACACAGAAGTTAGGTAAAATTCTACCAATACTCATTGACCGTCATATTACCTTGTCTCAAACTCTGGAAATCCATGATTTTTTGGTCATAACAGAGTTGGGGTAACCATCTCTTTCAAAAATATCAACAAATTCACCCAATGTCGGATTCCATGAGTTAATATTGAGTTCCATCTTTTTATCCATCCACTAGTTAGAGGCTTCTCCTACTAACTGGTATGCACCCCATGTGGCTTTGATGACCTCAATGTAATTTCAAATCTCAAAATACTTTTCCATTTGGACTAACCAAGCTTCAACTTCCTCTCTACTAGCGCTTCCCTCAAACTTAGGTGGAGTAATTTTCTTCATATCTCTGGAAATTTCGGAAGCCATACACTTCTTATTTGTTTCCTCAGATAGAGGTTATTTTTCTCTCTCTCGATCATGAGTTTCATCACGTTTGTGAGAATATTTTTCTCCCTCATTCTTGTTATTTAGGACTTCCTTCTCAAACTTAGATTTTTATCTTTCTTGTTCTAGTTTTACCAACTTAGCTAGGATTTGGTCAAGTCTAGCTTCAACCCCTATTGTTCCTTGCCCAACTTATTGGCTTCCACCAGGATTGGTTTGTGTCCTCACCATCTTCACAAGAAAATATTTTACTTGAATGTTTATCCATGTTAGATTTAATCATGTTTATCAACTATCTTATGGAAAACATTAAAATGGCATTCATACACACATAAATAATTTCCACATAAGATTAGGAACATACTATTCATAAACACATGATTTTATTCATTTCTTAAGGATCTCAATATCTGTTTTGATTACATGGAGTGTCTATTTAGATAGTCAAGTGGAGATTATCCCTTGGATTCACTCTCTAAAACATAACATAATGGAATATATCCTACAAATTGAGATTGTTTCTCATCTCTCATTTGTTCATACCTATCCCAGAATGGATCATAGCCTTCAAATTTTCCATTTGATACATAGTTATGAGGTGCATAGCCCTTAGACTCATTACTGGAGGAAATTATAATTACTTCTGCCATGGGAATAACTCTAGTGTCCCTAAAGATAAATGTTAGACTGACACTTCCTTCCAAGGGCATATCCCTAGAAAGTGATAAATATTAAGACTTCTCTGGTGAGATGGAAGGTAGGCAGTTGTACATAGTGTCCATCTTCATCTTTCTCATCACATCACTAATCTGAGATAGTGCTTGACTAGATGTTTCAATGTCACTCAACCAAATGGCATTGTCGTAGTTAGTACCCTCAATTGTTCTAGTGATGGCTTATCTTTCCTTCTTGGCCTTGAGGTAGCATAAGCCACTCATACAATCCTTCATTTTTATTAAATGCATTCTTCCATTCATCTCCTTCTCCAATCTTGATCTAATGATATCCACTCTTGAGATCAATCTTTGTAAAATATCTTGCTCCACTCAAATAGTTCATAATGTCATCCATCTTTGGCAATGGAAATCTATACTTGATAGTGATCTTATTGACTAATCTTGAATTTATGCACATTATCCATTATCCATATTTATTAGGTGCAAGTAAAACAAGTAACATACATGGGATCAAAATTTCTTTGATTAATCCTTTCCTCAACAACTCTTGAATCTACCAGTTCAACTCTACATTCTCTGTCAATGTCATTCTATGTGCTTCTTTATTTGTAAAACTAGCTCTTGGTATAAGATCTATATGATGACTAATACTCTGGATTTGCGGTAAACCATCTGGTACATTCTCTGACATGATGTCTTTATACTCTATCAACAATTCGACAACTTCTTTCTATGGTAGATCTTCACTCTTTTCTATTTCTGGAATTCCACCTTTCTTTGGAATGAATGAAAAACACATGTTTTCATGTCTCAATCCATCTTGAACTTTCTTTCCATCTACCAAGCATAGTTTGGAAGTGCCACAAAATTCAATTTTCTCATCTTCCTCCAAAGGCATCAACTTAATTCCTGTAACATGCCAACCCTTCACTGAAGTAAATTTTCCAAATTTTTCACTGTGCGAGTAAATAAACTATGTAATAAACCATTGCAATAAAAAAATTATTTTCTTTATTAAGAACAAATGAACAAAGATGCCATAACAATATACAACAAGGATTCCATTTCAATATAATAATTTAACAAATTATAATATCCCAAGAATGTACACAATTATATACATAGCTCAACTGAGCTTTAGAGCAATAGATATAGATGGTCCAGGATCTGCCTTTCAAAACCTTGGTCTTTTGTTGCTTACTGAGGAGGAGAAGCATCACTCAAGCACTTTTTTACCAACCGCAAACTCATATGCGGTCCCTCGCACATCTATCAAATGATAGATGGCCCTACCCTTTGACGAAGAGATTGGTTGAGTAACCCCATACGACAACCACACTGAGCTTAGTGTTGTGCCATACATGACTAGAACTTGTAACTCTAAAATCTGCAACTAGCATGCACTACATGGAAACGGTGAATTGACAGTGGAGGCAAAGGAAATCACACTACTTTGGCCAAAGTGTTCTCACTTAGTAATTCAAGTGAAGGTCAACATTCACTTACACTGCTTAAGCTCATTTTGACTCAAGGCCTCTATATTCTATGTATAGGTAATCCCTCCCATGGGTAATCTCTTACCCCAAAATTAACCTATCATTAATCTCACATACTCTAGAGTATTCCTACTCTTAAAGAATATGTAAAAGTTCCCTCCCTTCAATGGACTAACAATCCTAGGAATGACCCACTAGCTATCTATTATAATTAAATAACTTAACTATGAGTAACCATTAAGCTACCCTTTCTTAATCATATCTAGTAAATTAATACCTATGAAAAACAATTCCTCCTATTTTGAAGTAATAACAAGCACTTCATAGAATAACATAAAAAGTTCTTCTATTTTCCTTTCAAAGAAAATACTATTTTTTCCTAATGAAAGTAATCTCAAATAGAATAAATAAACATTCAAGAATCAATAAACTAAGACAATAAAGGAAGAATTATCCTCATGCTTATAATTCTCTTATCCACTTGACTTAATGATGCACAACTTCCCAATTTCAGCCACAAGCTTTAGTTTGACTTCACAAGCAATTCCCTTATAAATCCTTTCATCGAGTTGATAATGTAAATGCTCAGAGCTCACTCACAATACTTAGAATATACTTGCATCATAAGGAAATTTAGAATTGTGGAATAAAATGCAATAGGATGCATATATAATGCAAAGCACAATGCATCCCAAACTAGTGAGATTGCTCCTCTATTTGTACAGTAGCAAGGAGGCTCTATAGCCTACAGAAAAGGCATGTGAATTGACAATAGCATCAACTCACTCAACTTGGCTAAGAGGTGGCGCATAAACAAGATTTTACTCAGCATGGAATGCCACAAATTGACCTCTTTAGATGACAACAATATATGACTATTTCAGCTAGCACATGATCAAAAGGCAACATTCGATTGTTCTCAAATTGAACTTCTACATTAATCAGAACTTCTCAATATGGCACAAATAAATCAACCATTTCCATACAAGTTGGTGCAAATTTAACTCATTTGAAATAGTCTATTCTCAAATTGCAACACTTGCAAATAGTCGACTAAGTCCATGGTGAGTCGCTTTATCTCATAAATCAGTTTTGACTAGTTCATCGACCTGTTGTAGCTTATCCTTTCATGCATTTATTTTTTTGCTGATACTTACTCCATGATAAGCATTTTACAGTTTACTAATTCAAAGATATTTTAACACAAGGCGTCAACCAAGTCTTAATCTTCAAATTGACTTAATGGCTACAGGTTATATTGCATATAACTCATCTTTTATACATTGCTAGTATGTATAATATTCGACCTTTATATACTGCCAATATATATTATATATTCAACCTATGTTTAAGTTAATAAATCGGCCTCAAATTTTTATATAAGTTAATCGATTCCCAAGCATTTGATTATATTTAAATATATATTAATATATTCACATATACATATATATATGTATATCAACGCATATTATATATATATATGTTAATATATATTTATATATATATATATGTTAATATATATTTATATATATCTTATGCCAAAAAAGTATGTATACATTTGATATACAAATGAATACAAAAAAGATGTCATTCACATAGTAATAAAAATTATATCAATTGTACATATATATATATTCCTTTATGTACATGTATATGTATGTATACATATATTGATACATTCGTATGGGCATATCCATTTTCCAATCATACGTGTGTATTGATACATATATACATATGGATATATGTATATATATATTATAGATATATACACACATTCAACTACACACCAAAGTCATACACAGTTAATATTGTATTGATAAGTGTTTAGTGTCATATATCTATACATATACATATACATGTTGTAAGGTCCATTTGATAGTTCCATGCACATAAGCAAATCATACATAAGTGTGCATAGGTATTTCTACCTATGTACCCTTATGTACACATTCCTTCATGTGTATGGTCTATCATTGATATGCTTATGTGTACATCTGCATATTCCACACATGTTCTACCTATCAATACAAGCATAGTAATAAAGGAAAGAACTCACAAGCTCAAATTGATAAACATCACCCAATAGTGGACTAAAAAGTAAACAATACCCTTACTAATGCAAACACATCAACTAAGGTTTACTTACCAACTTCCCACATAACAACTTGACTCAAATATTCTATTGTGAGTGTGTGTATGCTCAGATAGATTACATTAATCATTACCCAACCAAGATCTTCTCCTAAGTGATAGTTCCCCTCTGCTTGGAGGATTGAATATATACCTGTGTCCACTAACATATACCCAAGGTAGTCAGCTATTTAATAAAATATGCATTACACATAATACATCTCATAGTTAGAATATTAATTCAATAACCATCCATTTCACATATATGCATTTCTTCACATATCATTAAATGAGAAAATTTATTCATAATTCTTTTTATTACAAAGTGTGAGCACAATTTAATATTCATCTTTAGATTTCACATTACATTCACATTTACCCTACATAGTAATAGTAAATAGTAATTACACAATTGGGGTGTAACAATTCTCCTTCCATTTGATGTCATAGTATAAGTATTCCTTCTTCCATCATAAATTGCTTTCTTATCATATTGCCATTTTCTTCCTAATAGTAAATGGCATGCATACATAGGCATAACATAACACAATATTTCATCCTTATATGATCCAATATGGAATTTCACCAAACATTGTTCATTCACAATGTTCTTATGCTCATCTTGAATCCATGTTATCCTATAGGGGTTTGGATGTTTCAATCTCTTGAAGTTCAACTTTTCTACCATCTCCTCTAAAACTAAACTATTAGTACTACCACTATCAATGATAACTTTACATACCTTTCCTCCGGACTTACATCTAGTTCTGAACAGACTTTTCTTTTACTGTAGTTCTTCAATCACTTCTTCATGCATCAAATCTCTCCTAATCACCAATGATTTTCCTATCTTAGTTTTTTCCACTGAATTAGGGGATTCAACATGCTCTTCCTCCAAAGAAGTTGCTCTTTCAGAATGCTTGGGTTTATTTTTGATACTTCTTTGATGACACTCAAATTCTCTATGTCCTTCACCTCCACACTTGAAATAGGTTCCTTTGAATGGTCCTATTTCAGATCTTCCTTCATCTCTATGGTATCCACCACTGCAGTAAGAATTATGACCTCCTTTGTGGTATGATTTCGCATCCTTTTCTTCACTCTAGTAGGGTTTTAGATATTTTCTCTACTCCACATAGGTTCTTCTTTTTGTGGACTGGGGTCCACTCTTTTAAAATCTTCTTCTTGCACTTCTCTGCCTTTGTTCAAAAATTTTGTTCAGCTTCTCTTCCACTTTCAATTCAAATTGATATGCTTCTTCAACAAATGCCATCTTTACTAAGCTCAACTCTTCTTGAATGTTTTTTCTCAATCCATTGATATATCTTTCAACCTTTTCCTTTCTTGCTTCACTATGATTGATTATGATTATCATCTTGTAGAATTCTTTAGTATACTCCTTCACAGATCTTTCTTTTTGTCTCATGTTATGCAATCTCTTCAACAATTCGAGTTCATAATCGGCTAGTATAAATCAATTCTTCAAATTTGTCACCATTCTATCCTATTTGATGATTCTTTCTTTACCAATTCTATTTTGGTCTAATTGAACTTCTTTCCACAATAATGCAACATGTCCTGTCAACTTTGTTTTCACAAATATGACTCTATCCCAATCTTCAATTTCTTCATATTCAAATTATTCTTCCATCTCATTTATCCAATCAATCAATTCTTCAAGATTCAAATTTCCCACATAATTTTTAATTTCAACTCTATGTCGCATGCCAATCTTTGAGATCAATTTCAACATCTTTACTTGATTTGATTCTTCTTCTTCTTTGTCTAGGATTTTTTCAATGTGATTCACATGTTCCGCCATCACTTTCATCATTCTCCCTAGGGTTCAGGCCTCGCCTTGGATCTTCTTCAACAAAATATAACCTAACACACATCTCACACATCATCTTGAACATCTCATCCATTATTCCAACAACATTTTCCATAGCAAGCACTCTCCTCAGCTACATATCTCCCCTCAAATTGGTGCAACTGCCTCAATTTGGAGATCTGGCTGCAAGGGTTTCAACTGCCTCAAAATTGGTGATTGATTGAAAAATAATGCAGTTCACCTTATTTTGGAGATCAATTCACCTCAAGGAATGCCTTTAGGAATTGAAAACTCACTCTGATACCACTTGGTGTAGTCATAGTATGAGGGTTATAGAAGGAACAGTCTAAACCCTACAACAATGAGTCAACACAGCAAAAATAACTCAAGAAATTGATATGTGAATATGAAAATTTATGAATCAACAACCTTAAATGCAATATATGTCTCATGGGTGAATTATCTAGGGCTCACAGGCCTGTCACAAGGGCATTAACCAATACAACTAGCCAATAGGCCTTATCACATGCCCCATAAGGGTTTTATGTGAAAATATATGGCATCTATCTAATCATGAACTAATAAATGATCTTAATTTAATCATAGATGATTAAAAATTATTATAAATATGCTTCTCAAGCTTTAATATAGGTTTGCATTGACCACAAGGGTTAATAACCCAATGAATGATCATACATGAATGCCAACCTCAAGATATGAAGAATTAACTCCACGCAAGAAGATATGATTTGTGGATCTCCAAGATAGGTCCCAACTGACCCAAGATGCTTGTATGATGTCCAATTAAGCTCCACATGATCTGGAATAGGTCAGCACTAATAAATCTAGACCAGGTCGGCCCTAAATGTTGGCTGGTAACACAATGAAATTCTAAGAGCGATAACTTTTTGTAGACAAATGCAAATGATGTGAAATATGGATATGTGATAGATGTCAATGTGTAGGTGCTATATCTTCCTCCATAAGATGGGAAACAATGATGTGATAAAATTCAAAATGAACTATTGAAATTTCTACTGAATGCAATGCAAGAAAAGAACTATTTTTTTTTATACAAGATTTCTTTACAACCAAGGATGCTCCTGCATCACTCCTCACTCTTCTCCCCCCTCTCTCTCTCTCTCTCTCTCTCTCTCTCTCTCTCTCTCTCTCTCTCTCTCTCTCTCTCTCTCTCTCTCTCTCTCTCTCTCTATTGATCTCTCCTTCTCTCTTCCTTTTCCCCTATTGTAAACATAATGTGAACCTATTGGTAATGGATCTTGATTATCTTCTTGATTCAGAGGTTTTGTTATAGTCATGTTTGGATCCCTATAAGTGGATGAATAGTTGATTTGAATCTATCACTTCTCCATTGAGACCTTTTTTTCACAAAAAACATCATTTTCTAAATCGCTTACGAATTGAACTCATGTACTACACAAATGTATGCAAAAATAAGACCCAAATTTTCCCTACATGACCCTCTGCACCTCTTTGGTGTACCCATTTCACAATAAAGTGAGATTGCTAGTTTATTTAAATTTCATTATCATTATATTGCATATAAAGGAAGGAAGTGTAGTATTATTTTTATACATATTTAATAAAAATATATTTATATAAATAATTTTTTCATTTTTTCAATTGATTTGATTGAACTTCAAATTATTTTAGATATTTGAATTATCCCTCATTGAATTTTGAATCTATTGTGGCCTGTACAATAAACTTATTTTTTCTTAAAAAATTAGCGACCCTTATTTTGTACCTTATACTTTCATCTTTGTTTTTCCTATTTTTTTAGTCTTGGTCATGTTTAGTGTTCTTTATGTAATCATGTTCAAGTCAATATTATTGTTTCTTGTTTAAGGTTACAGGGTTAAAGTATGCATCAAATTGGTCCTAGGAGAGGTTAAATTGTGAATAACACAAGATGCAAGATCAAAGAATGAAAAAAGACATCTTCCATGCAAGAGATTTGCAAAATAAATATTTGTTATTCCTCAACAAGAAAATACTTATAGAATGAAAAGCTTCCATGAATCTCCAAAGAGTTCAAGAGATAGTATAATGAGGGTTGACTACTATATAGGAGAAACCCTAAATGATAAAGGGGTTAGATCATGACAAGATTCAACATCTCATGCAATGAGACAAAATGATCTAATAACAACTCACCTCAATTAACTTAAAAAACAATCCTAAGTTTATCTTAAGTGCATGAAATGAATTAGACTAATAATCAATTAAAGATTAATTAATTATTAGCTAATGCATGATTACTCTAACACCCCCCTTAAGATGAACTTAGGGAGTAGCTAAAATCCCTATAAAGATAATGCATAAAAGGAAAAGAATGCATGATGGTGTAAGGAAGCTAAGGTAGCGAAACAAATTCCTACACTAATATTGAGAGAAGAATAATGCAAAAAATTTACAGATCTTTAAAAGTTATAAAAAATTAAACAAAAATAAACACAAATATCATGCATACCATAACATAGTGATTTACGTGGGAAAAAACCCCACACTCAAAAAGATGCCCAATATATTATTTAGTAAATCACAAAGATTGTAATATACTTGCAGAGAAAGCTTCTCACAAGAGTATCACCACTCAGAGATCAAGAGACAACACGACCGCTATTAGAGTCTCAGAATACATCAATGTCTCTCTCTACAATAGTCGTAATGCAATGCCCTCATAAAATAGAGTTACACTCTAGGGCAAGAAAGGCCAACATAATATCTACCATTATATCTAAAACCTAATAACGAATGGTCTAGATTTGCAATATATCATTATTTAATGTATGTCAACCATTCTAGAAGTTTCCTGAAAAAGTTAACACACTCACACTTTGTCCTTGCTACCATTGTATACACCTATCGGTGTAACTAGGAAATATATATATATATATATATATATATATATATATATATATATATATATATATATATATATATATATATATGCATCCTATCAACAATAAAATGTATATAATTTCAAGATTGAGACACATTTTCCCAACAAATCTCCCTTTCCAAACACCTTGCAAGAGCAACATGAGGGTGTAAACATCATCTCT
The DNA here is from genome assembly GCA_007115665.2 of Sequoiadendron giganteum. Taxonomy (NCBI): domain Eukaryota; kingdom Viridiplantae; phylum Streptophyta; class Pinopsida; order Cupressales; family Cupressaceae; genus Sequoiadendron; species Sequoiadendron giganteum. Next base: position 571,335,364 of record CM021104.1, read on the forward strand.
TTAATTGCTAAGGGTCGAAAGACCCATAGTCTTTGAACACCATATGAACTTCTTTATGCTCACAGGCTTAGTTAAAGAATCAACAAAATTCATCAAAGTCTCTACCTTAACCAGCTTTACCCTACCATCTTCGACCATATTTCTAACAAAATTATATTACATCAATGTGCTTGGTCCTAGCATGAAATTTCAGGTTCTTGGCTAGACATATCACACTCTAACTATCACAATAAATTGTCACTGCACCTTGTTTTATACCAATATCTAAACATAGTCTCTTAAGACAAATGGCTTCTTTACAAGCATGAGTAGCTACCATATACTCTACTTTAGTAGTAGACAAAGAAACCACAACCTGTTGCTTACTCATCCAACTAATTTTACCACCAAATAAAGTAAACACATAAGCACTAGTGGATTTTCTGCTATCAACATCATCTGCCCAGTCTGAATCCACATAACCATGAATATCAAGGGAAATTTCATCTTTAGTCATATTACTATGATAACATAAAGAATAATATGAGGTACCAAACTTGAATATCTGAAGACTCTTTTAACTACATCCCAATGAACTCTATCGGGATTAGACATATATCTAGTAAGAACTCCCACTACTTGGGAAATGTTTGGTCTAGTACAAACCATAGCATACATCAAAATTCCAAATGCACTCTAGTAAGGAACTCTACTCATGTCTTCCATCTCGTATGGGGATGTTGTAAAATCTAAAATAAATAACTTTATTCCTACTTAAACAAGAACACACAATGGTCTACAATCCTACATATCAAACCTCTGTAAAATTGAGTTGACATACTTACTTTGGCCAAGCCATAGCTTCATGTTCACTCCATCTCTTTTAATTTCCATCAAAGAATGTGTATAGCTGCACCAAGATTGTTCATTTCAAATTTAGCAGCAAGTTGAGATTTCAATTCTGAAATCATACCTTTCCATTTGCCAATAAATAACATATCATCAACATATAATGCAATAAATAGGAAACAATCACCATAGGTTTTATAATAAACACAATGATCTGATTTAGAATGCTCAAATCTAAAACTCGACACATATGTATCAAGTTTTTGGTACCACATCCTAGGACTTTGTTTTAAGCCATACAAAGATTTCTTCCATTTGCAAACAAATTTACTTTTAACTTTCACCATGTAGTGCTCTAGCTATTTCATATAAATATCCTCCTCCAAATCACCATGAAGGAAATTAGTTTTCACATCCATTTTCTCAACCTCTAAATCAAAAGTAGTAGCAATAGAAAGAAAAAATCTAATGGATGTCATTTTTGTAACAGGAGAAAATATCTCACCATAATCAACACCCTCAACTTGAGAGCAACCCTTCGCTTGACCAACCTTGCTTTGTATTTCTCAATACTTCCATTTGAACCAATATTTTTATTGAACACACATTTACAACCAGCAGGTTTTCGTCCTTTAGGAAATGGTAGAAGAACCCATGTATTATTATTTTTCAAAGATGTCATTTCTTCATCCATAATAATCTTCTATGATTTTACATCATTCATACCTCGTGCCTCTTCTAAAGATCTGGGTTCATCCATCTTAGTATTCAAAGAAAAAATACATCTCCAATAATTAGGTGAATACCTTTTAGGTGGTTTTCTATGTGTTGTAGATCTACGAACAAGTTGAGTTGGAGGTTCTTCCTCCTCTTCTAAAGATCTAGAGCCAGATGAGCTCTCCTCAACTTCTTTTCTATCCTTGGGCCTCGATTCAAATTTCTCAGGTGTAGGAGGAAATTGAATCACATCTTCTTGTTTACTTTGTTCTAGTTTCAATGTAATAGAAGAAGGATTAGTTTCTCTAAAAATCACACTTTTGTGCAATAGGAACCCAAATCTTTTATCCTTTCACACCATAACTGTATCCAGTGAAGATACATTACATAGCCTTGTTCTCCAACTTTATTCACTTCTCCTTTGGAACATGTGCATATGCCTCACCACCAAAAACTCTAAGATGTCTCAATGAAGTCTTGTGACCCGACCATGCCTCTATAAGCATCTTATCAACAAGAAATTATGTAGGAGACCTATTAATCAGGCAATAGGAAGTGGCAACAACTTCAACCCAAAACCTTTTTTCTAGACCAACACCACTCAACATACTCCTAGCCTTCTTCATCAGTGTCTTGTTCATTTTTTCAGCAACTCCATTCTATTGTGGAGAATACAGAGTTGTCTTCTATCTATGAATACCACAATCTTTACAAAATTTATCAAAATCATTAGAGAAAAATTCACTGCCATTATCAGTCCTCAAACATTTTATTTTCTTTCAAGTCTGCAACTCAACCATTGCTTTAAATTCGTTAAATCAACTGAAAACATCAGATTTACTCTCTAGAAAATATACCCATGTCCTACTATAATCATCAATAAATGAAACATAATATGTGGATTTACCAATCAAAGGAACATATACAAGACCAAACACATCAAAATGAATAAGATCCAATACAACACAAGATTTATGATAACTCAAGTAAAATTGAACGTAGTTTTGTTTTTCATAAATGCAATGCTCACATAAATCAAATTCAATATTACAATCAAACAGACCTTCAACAAGGTTTTTATTTTTCATGGTCCTTAAACCCTTTTCTCCAATGTGGCCAATTCTCTCGTTCCATAACATAGTTTTCTCTATAGGTAACTTTGACTCAAAAGAAAGAGTACCCTTGGGTGCCCAAAAGCCATGACCATCTGTTGAAGGTGAAACCCTCACTTCTTCCATAGACTTGCTTTTCATAAAAGTGCTATTGCACTCAACAATACATGCATCCAGCTTATACAATATGCTATATTTGACACCTCTAGAAATCAACATAGCACCTCTAACCATATTGCATCCTACATCAGAAAATACTACTTGCACACCCGCATCTATTAGTTTGCTCACAGATAACAAATTTCTTGCTAATCCAAGGATATACAACACACCATTAATCCTTTTTATTCTACCATCAATGTCTAAATGAGAATAATCACCCAATTAAACCTTACCTCCATCAAATTATTCATATTTAGAGAACCAATCTCTATTAAAGGCCATATGGAAAGATGCACCTAAGTCAATTAACCATGCATCATTACCTGCACACGTTTCCAAAGTTGCAATGAATGCTTTTCCATCCTCCTTCTCAAATTCAGAATCATAATCAAATTTCTTCTTTTTCTTCTTCTTTTCTTCTTTGCATTCCTTGCGAACATGTCCAAGCTTATCGCAGTTCCAACAAATAAATTTGGACTTTCCTGTAGATTTAAATCTCCCCTTGGACTTGGATTTTTCACGCTTCCCATTCTTCTTACCTTTTTCCTTAGGTCTTCCATGAACATTTAGGGCCTCCTTGGAAGTGATTTATACCTTCCTCCTCATCTCTTTAGAAAGCAAAGAACCCACCACATCCTCAGTCTTCAAAATAACAGAAGTACTCCCAATACCCATAACAAGAGAATCCTACGAATCAAGAAAAGAGTAAAGCAAGATCTGGCATTTATCCTCCTCATGAATTTTTACACCAACTGATGCCATTTGAGACACTAACATATTGAATGCTTCCAGGTGGTATGTGATTCATCCACCCTCTTCCATTCTCAAGGAATGCAACTTCCTTGAGAAAATCTTGTTCACTAAAGATTTGGCCCAATACATCTCACCAAGCTTCTTCCATAATTTTTGTGCAGAGATCTCTTCATGGGCATTGATTAAAATAGAGTCTTCCAAGCACAATATGATTAGACCCTTGGCTTTACGGTCCATAAAATCATATTGATCAACTTGACTATGACCTCCAGGCCTTGAAACATTCTCATCAACAACATCCCATAAATCTCTATCTATCAATAGATCCTCCATCTTTAGCTTCCACATCTCAAAATTATTTCCAAAACATTTCTCCATCTCTATTCTCCCTGATGAACTTGCCATCTAAAAATTCTTGCAACAAGATCACAAAGTATCTTTTGCACGAGCTCCCACTCAAATCAGGATTAGTTCAAAAACCCAACAACCCACAACTGAAACCAAAGGTGATCAAGCTTTGATACCACTTGTAAGGAAGCTAAGGTAGTAGAACAACTTCCTATGCTAATATTGAGAGGAGAATAATACAAAAAATTTATAGATATTTAATAGTTACAAAAACTTAAAAATAAATAAACACAAATATCATGCATACCATGACAGTGATTTACATGGGGAAAACCCTTCCAGGAGAAAAACCCCCCACACCAAAAGCCACCTAATATATTATTCAGTTTATCTCAAAGATTACAATATACTTATAGAGAAAGCTTCTCATAGGAGTATCACCACTCAAGGATCAAGAGACAACATGACCGCTATCAGAATCTCATAATACATCATTGTCTCTCTCTACCACAACCATAATACAACACCCTTATAAAATAGAGTTACATTCTAGGTCAAGACAAGCCAACATAATATCTGCCATTAGATCTAAAACCTAATAATGAATAGTATAGATTTATAATATATCATTATTTAATGTATGTCGGTCATTCTAGAAGTTTCCTAAAAAAGTTAACATGCTCACATTTTTCTCCTTGTTTCCATTGTATACACCAATCAGTGTAACTAGGAAATATACATACATCCTATCAACAATAAATCATATATAATTGCAAGTTTGAGACACATTTTCCCAGCATATGGGTCCCAACAAACAAGGCTCAATGAGGTACTCTATACAAATAATCTCATCTCTCACAACTAGAGAAAAAAGGAGAAAACATCATGGGAAAAACTCTTCTCCAAAATAGAGAAAGGAAAATGGACTAAAAATGCCTCCAAAGCAATGTGAAGGACTAAGAATCTTCCAACTAAAGCAATGTCCCAAAAAAGAAGAACATCATTGAAGCACGAAGAAGTTGTAGACAATTGTTGAAAGATGACTGATATAGTGTTGAAATGAATAACCTCCTCTGAAATGAACAATTTTTTTTTGGGCTCGAGTGCTGCTTCTACGCAGGCCCATGGCTTTGTAGGAATGGCTTGCATGCATTTCCAGCAGTGCGCATGATGTTTTGGAGGCTACGTTCAGGGGTTGGGTAGTGTTTAGTGTTCAGTAGTGGGTTTTTCTCCTTTTAGGGGTGGGTTTTTCTACTTTCATTGGTGGATTTTGGGTATTTTTTGTGTTAGGGGTGGGATATTTCGACTTTCAAGGGTGGGGTTGTTTTTTGTCCTTTGGGTGAGGCCTTTGCTAAGTTTAGGGGTGGTCTTTTGTTTGGATTATGGTGGAGCATTAGGTATCTTACAGTTTGGTGGTGGCTGGCAGTGGTGTGTCTCACAATGGATTTTCTTCGGGTTTGAAGTATCAATGGTAAGCGTTATCTTATGTGGGGGAGGCCCTAACTTGAAGAAAGTGAATGATTGTTTGCCCAAAAGCCAGGATAGGTCGGTTTTGGTCATTTCTCCTAAATTTGTTGCTAATGATGTATTTTATTGGAGTAGACATGCTCTTATCTTCAAATTTCTTGGGATTTGTACACCTTTATCAGATTTGGATGCTTGGATTAGGTGCTCATGGTAGGTTGAGGGAGACATGGAGCTTATGGTGGCTGCAAATAGTTACTTTGTGGTTCATTTTTCCAATATGGCTAATAGGAATCAGGTTTTTGAGTGAGGACCCTAATTTTCTAATCATGTTGGTTTGTTTATCAAACCATGGCATATGGGTTTTAATTCAACTGAAGACTTTCCATCGAGGGTTCTTGTTTGGGTTTGTTCATTGCGGATTCCATTGGAGTTCTGGATAGAAGATATTTTACAATGGATTGTTGCTCTTCTTGGAAAGCCTCTACAGTTGTTCAACAAACCCTTGAAAAAAGGTTTATTTCTTTTGCTTGGATCTGTGTGGAGATGAATTTAAACAATCTCTTTCTGGATTCTCTATAAATTTGTCTTGGTTCTTTGTCTTGGGTTCAACAGCTTGATTATGAATCCCTTCCTTTTCATTGTTGAATTTTTCATGAGTATGGATATCTTCAGAAGCAATGTCCTAAAATTAATAAAGCTCCTCCTTCTAATACCTCCCCTTTGTCTTCGGTACTAAAATTTGTTAAGGAGGATAAAGGGAAATAATCCATGATGGAGGGTGAATCGGATAAGGATGGCTTTGTGCTTGTTAAGCCTCAGACTAAGGGTCATGGTTAGAAGAGATATTTGAAGGACAAGCAAAGTGAAGAGGAATTTAATTGGTTTGAGGTGTTGGAAACTTCAACCTTAGAGGAAGGAATCTCGATGGATGTTCCTTCTAGTGTTGTTGGTATGGGTTGTGGTGTGGTGCAGGGACAGGGGTCTAGTCATGATCTTCATTTCTTATAGGGTGTGCAGGATCATCTGGTGTCTCTAAATGGTCCTATGTAGATTGATGATGATATTGTTTTGGCAGATTTGGAAAAGGAGGGGCTATATTCTAGAAAGAGCAAGGGGTCTTCTCTAGCCTTGGGGGTGCAGCAGCGCACCCTTATGCAGGGATCATCTAAGAACTCTTCTAAAAGTGGCCGCAAGAAGGATCTTGAGAATATTAAACGTATTGGAGATTTGTTGGTGGAATATGGGTCTGTTAAACCCATTGATGCTCACTTTTCTCCATCTCCTACTTGATTTTTCTCTCATGGAATGTAAGGGGGTTGAATAGCACCTCCCATCAAAAGGATATTCATGATTTGGTTGTTGTCCATTCTTCGAACATATTTTTTGTTCAGGAGACTAAAATTTTAGTTGATTTCATGCTTCAGTGTGCTTCTCGTATTTGGTATTTTGGTCATTTTCAGTGCATTGGTTCTTAGGGGAGCTCTAGGGGTTCGGCTCTTTTTTGGGACCCAATAAATATTTCTCCACTATGGTGGATTTCTAGTCATTCTACTATCTCCATGGTTGCCTCTACTTTGGAAATAGGTGAGACCATTTTGGGTGCTAATGTTTATGCCCCAATTGATATTCATGGAAAAATCCAGCTTTGGGATCATATAAGGTATGTTAGATCATGTGCTCCATATCTTCCTTAGGTCTTAGCTAGTGATTTTAATTTCATGTTGAGTTTGGAAGAGAAAAGAGGTGGGTTGCCTCGGCTTGGGCCTGCTTTTGATCTTTTTGGGAAGAATGTGGATTCTCTAGCTTTAATTGTTGTTAAGCCTTCCAATGGGGTTTTTACTTGGAATAATAGACAGAGTGGACAGAAAGTGATTTCTAAAAGGCTAGATAGATTTCTTGTCTCCTATTTTTGGGTAGGAGGTAGATTGGTTACTGGTTCTGAGATTCTTGATTGGAGGGGTTCTGATCAAATTGGCCAATTAAACTTTCAGTAACCACTTTTACAATTCTCAATAATCCTCCTTTTAAGTTTCATCTTATGTGGCTTCGAGAGTCTTCTCTGCATGATCTTATGGCCCAATGGTGGTGTGATGGAGCACCCACTTATGGTACAACTATGTACACCTTTGTTAAGAAACTTCAGTATGTCAAATTTCACCTTAAAGGCTGTGAAGAGGAATGCTTAGGAGTGCCTCAATGTGATTACTTTCCAAATTCAGGACTATGGTTTCTTGGATGCTTTAGGTAAAGAAAAATCCCAGGCTACGAGAGTAGTGGAGGAGTGGGATCTCCGACAGGATATTTTTTGGAAGAAAAACGCTAATACTAATACTAATTTCTTCCATCATTCTATGTAGGCTCATTGTAATAGGAGTTTTATTTCCTCTCTGGTTAATGCAAAAGGGATCCACATATCTTCTCTATAGGCTTTGTCTTGTGAGGCTAGATAGTTTTATTCTACTCTTTTTCTTTAGGATTCACCCCTTGCAGAAGATGAGAATTTGATCCTTTCTTGCATTCCCTCCCTAATCTCCAATGAGATGAATTATTTCCTCATCTTCTCAATTTCTTTGTCTAAATTGGAAGAGGTTGTTTTTGGGATGAATAAATGTAAAGCTCCAGGTCTAGATGGATTTCCTATTGATTTTTTTCAGGAATTTTGGGATATTATAAGTTTGGATTTGTTAGAGGTTTCCCAAGAATCTCTTTGTAGTAAGAAAATTCTTTGAGCCTTGAACTCTACTTTTTTAGTTCTCATTCCTAAAAAGGAAGGTGCAAATCATCTCGAATTATTTAGACCTATTTCTCTTTGTAATGTGGTGTACAACATTATTACTAAATTGATTATAGAGGCTCATAATTTGTCTTCCTTCTATGATCTCTAAGGAGCAAGGGGGTTTTGTGGCTGGTAGACAGATCTTGGATGGGGTGGTGGTTGCCTCTGAAGTCATTCACTCTATAGTGACTTCTAAGGATAAATCTATGTTCATCAAGCTAGATATGGCCAAATCTTATGATAGAGTTAAGTGGCATTTTTTGCAGAGAATTCTCTTAGGCTTTTGTTTTAGTCTAGATTGGGTCAATTGGACTATGAGTTATGTTACCTCTTCCTCCTTTTTTGATATTATAAATGGGGAACCTTCTGAGCTTTTTGGGGATTCTAGGGGCCTTCATCAAGGAGATTCTCTCTCCCCTTATCTGTTTATTATTATGGCTAAGGATCTAGGAAAATTTCTTAAGTCTTGGGTTTCCCAAGGCATGATCCAAGGTTTGTGCTGGGGCAATGGGCTACCATAGCTCTCTCATCTTCATTTTGTGGATGGCATTACTCTTATGGGGAGGGATCACCTTCAGGAGGTTGTTTCTTTTAGGCAGGCTTTGGATATTTACCTTGCTACTTCAGGTCATAAATTCAATGAGCACGAGTCATCTATCTACTTGTTTAATACTCCTCAAGCTATTCAACAACAGATTGCTAATATTTTGAGGTTTTAGATTGGGTCTCTTCCCTTTGTCTATTTGGGAATACATCTTGTTTTTGGTAGGCAGTCCAAGTCTTCCTGGAAAAATTTGCTTGATAAGTTGCATAGTAAGGTCACTCATTGGACTCATCGTTGGTTATCTACTATTGCAAGAGTGACTCTTCTGAAGTCTGTTATCCAAGGTCTCCCTATTTATAGGTGTTTTGTTCAAGTGGTTCTTTTGTATTTTCTAAGGGAATTTCATGCTCTCTCACAAAAATTTCTTTAGAGTAGTAACTTGTAGACAACTAAGTGAAGTCTTTTTATGTGGGAAACTATGTGCAGGCTATAGAAAGAGGGGGGCCTCGACTTACATTTTGTTGTTTTGAATGGGAAAGCTCTTGCAACCAAGTTTTATTAGCATTAGTGTACTATTCAACATCATCTTTGGGCTCGTATTCTCACCCACAAGTATCTTAAGGGTGTTAACACTTTTGATGTTCCTCGCTTCCCTTTAGAAGGAAGGGGGTCTATGATTTGGCATACTTTTAAATCAAGGGCTCAGTTGGTTAAGAAGGGGCTATTTTGGATCTATCATATGGGTTCTCAAGCTCTTTTTTGGTGGGATTCTTGAGATGGTCATTCTCCTATTATTTTTGCTTACCCTGACCCCCAACCTCTTTGTGAACATTTTACTGTTGTAGGTTGGAATACGATTGAGCATTATAAGACTATTCAAAATCTTGGGTTGGCTGCGAGTCTTAGATGGAAGCACTCCTCAAATTGTCTTCTAGGAGGGTTGGAGGAGGATAGGAAAGAGCTAACTTAGATTCTTTCATCATGTGAATGCATTACCTTGGAGGGCCAAGATGTCTTGGCTTGGAGTAACAATGATTTATCTAGTAAGTACTCTATTTCAGTGGGTTATGGAGAGTTGGTTAGGTAGATGTTTGGGTACACTGATATTCCTCGGTGGAAGCATGTGTGGAACAAATTCTTGGACCAAGTGCAATTATTTTATGTGGTTGGTGGTCTAGAGCTGGTACGTCTTACTTGGGATAACTTGTACAAGCGAGGATTCCAGGCTCCCTCGATGTATGTTTTGTATTGTAATAGTGAGGAGAGTGTCTTTCATCTCTTCTTCCAATGTTCCTTCTCTAGGGAGCTATGGCACTTATGGTGGGGTGTATGGAACCAAGCTTGTTGGCATGTCTCTTCTTTAGCTGAGTTATTTTCTCGGTGGGGGAAGGCCCATGTTAAGACTTATTTTCTTCAAGTTACTTGAGCTCTTGGATCGACCTTTATTATCTAGCATATTTGGCTGGAGAGGAATCACAAGATTTTTCAAGATGTGAAGGTGGTTGTCCAACATTTGTGGTGGAAAATTCTTCATTCTTTGGGAGAAACTATTTCAGCTAGGTGTGACTTGGGTGAGGATGTGGATCCAAGAGTTGTTTCCTGTTGCAATCGTCTCAACCTTCCTCTTAAAAGTGGTGTTGCACAGGGTGTTGGCTAGATCATGAGAAATAGATGTCGACATCCTCTTCGAAAGATAAATAGGTAGGGGCATTGGTGTCCTCCTCCTTAGGGTTTGTTTAAAATCAACACAGATAGTTCTTCTCAGGGAAATCCTAGTCATGTTGGTATTGGGTAGAATAGTTTGGGGAATTTTGAGTTTATCTTTTATGTTTATAAGGTTCTTCATACTAACAATGTGATGGAGGCTCTTGCCATTTTATATTTTGTGGAGCGTGGTTGTGCTCTTGGGTGGAGACAGATCATTCATGAATCTGAATCTCAGGTGATGGTGACTTTGTTGAAGAGGCAATAGTTAGAGGATGCCAGTTGGCATTCAGCTATAATTATAAAATAGATTCTCACTGTGTGTGCTTCCTTGGAATCTGTTACTTTCTGTCACATTCCTAGAGAATGGAATGGGGTTGCAGATTGTTTGGTCAAATGGGCTTTCGATCATTTGTAGAATTGGAACATTATGGATAGGGGTCAATTACCCTTGGATTCATCACAAAATTTGGACCACTTAGTGGATATTGATATGAGTGTGTAATGCCCTTGCTTTGAACTAATTTATTTTGGTTTGAATAAATTTTTACCCCTCTTTTAGTTTAATAACCTCCCCTGAAACAAGTGATGACCAGGATCAAGAAGACAATAATCTGCAAGAGTGCCCCCAATGACACTACTCAAATTAGATGGAAAACATCTGAAACTCGAAGATACAAATGACACAAGTACCAATAGTCTAAAGAACATTGATCAAATGAAAATGGAAGGTCACCTCCAAAAATAGGAATCCAAGAATGTCCATATGGTAAATGCTCCATCTCACTTAAATGCATGGGTAACCAATTTTTGTATCCGCCTAGTACAAAGGAACAAGAACTAGATACATATATCACTCCAAAACAAAACCAAGGAAGCATTAGCACCAATTGTAGAAACCCCCCATAATGCGAAAAGGAAGAGCCAAGATAAGTCAACTAAAACTGTGTCACAAAGAAGTGCATGTAGGAGAATAAAAAATATCTAAATGTGCACATGAAAGTATATGCAAATAAAATGGTGTGCAAACCAAGGGACACACACATGAGGCATGAATCATCGGGATTGAATGTTGTCATGGAAGGAACGCTACTTGAAAAAAGTGTGATGGAAAAATAAAGGAACTCACAACCCACCCATGACACTTTATAACATAGTGTGAGTACAAAAGACACAACAAGATGTGTGAAATCCCCAAAAATTATACACCAAAATTCCACTTTATCTCAGTGTGTCTACAAAAGAGAAATTGCATGCAGAAGATGCTTAAAATTTATAAATAAGACAAAATATTGGAAATATATGTAGAACAGCCTAAAACAAGTCATCCCACACAAAAAAAAAGTTTCCAAGAGATAAAACTTCCAAGTAATTCACTAGAATGTGAAAGAACAAAAAACCGAATAAAATATATCTAGAGAAAAATCTAGAAAAATTGCATTGATGGTTGTGAAGAGCTCTAAAAGATTGTACCAGTGTTGTTAGAATTATGAAAAATGAAGAAACAAATCAAAATTTGTGAGCTTGAGAGTGAAAACAACACCTTTGACTTTGATAGGTGATAAAATGTACTGGTAGAAAAATCTAAGAAAAAAACAACACCATTGGATAGTGCTCAGAACCAGTTTTTTGATGATAACTCATTTTCCCAATTTCGATAAATGAGTGAAATGATAACTCATTTTCCCAATTTCGATAACCGAGTGAAACAAAAACTCATTTTCCCAATTTTGATAACCGAGTGAAAAGTTGTCATGATATTCCCAATCTTGCTAAAATGACAAAAAAAAAAAAAAAATGTTTAGCCCCCCCAGAGGCAGGACACTGGTTTCCCATATGACCTTGGGGTGATTGTTTTTTTAATTTATTTTTGTTTTTTTTTTTCTTTAAATAAATAAAATAAAAAGAAAAGAAGATTTTAAATTTACTCATGCAACCCTAGTTGAGAAAAAACCCTCAAAAATTAAGAAGGGGTGCATTGAATCCACGCTATGATATTATGTTAGAATTGTGAATAACATAAGAAACATGATCAAACAACAACAAAAAGAGACCTTCCACACAAGAGATCTGTAAAACAAGGATTTTTTATTCCTCAACAAGAAAATGATTACAAAATAAAAAGATTCTATGAATCTCTAGAGAGCTCAAGGAGATTTGGTCAAGAGTTCAAAATATAATACAATTAGGGTTGTGTGTTATATAGGAGCAACCCTAAATGATAAAGGGATTATATCATAACAAGTGTCAACATCTCATGCAATGAGATAGAATGATCTAATAATAGCTCACTTCAATTAACATAAAAAACACTCCTAAGTTGGAGTGTTCATAAGTGTGGCGGGGATCATAAAATTGAAGTGTGATTACTTTCCTTTGAGCCTATGGTACAACATTGGCTCTTTAAAATAAATTCAAACTCTGGTAGTGTTTTTGCAAGTATTAATTTGCAGTTTGGTATTGAACCCCAAATCATCATTTAGGTTCTTTGTAATAAATGCAAGATAAGAATTTTGTGCACAAAATCATGAACCCCAAACTAGGTCTTGCCTAGTCTTTGCTTTGAAAATGCAACTTACAAACTTAAAAATTGCAATTTTAAAAGTTTCTCCAAAGTCCAAACTTCAAGCTATTACTCAAACCTTGAACTAAAATCATAAGTTACAAAACAAAGTTACAAAATGCAAAAATATTCCAAACTCTAAATCAATGAAAATTTAAACTTCACATTAGAATCTCAAACTTCAAGTCAAAATAAATTTGCAACTTTTAACTCATCATTGTACCTGAACCTTCAATAGTATGAAAATTTCTCACAATATATTGAACCTCAAACCACTTATAAAATGTTGTTTCTAATTATTTCAAGCTCGTAGCTTGACAAGTTTCAAGATCATAGCTTGACATTTCAAGCTAAAGTTTTTAGCGTACATGCTTGGAAAATGGTGGTGATAGTTTAAATTTTATCTTATTTAATCCTTGTAACTTGAAATTTCTTCCATATTCTATTTTTTTAACTTTATAAACATGTAGGTGGTTCTCAAATTTGTGCTCTTGATTTAAAAACATTAAATTTTTTAATTTATAAATTTATTTGATTTTTCTGGGATATTAATGCTAATGCTCTCTTTTTTTGTAGGTCGCTAGTATGGATAATGTTTTCACTTGCAACAATAAAGTGAAAGGATTAGGATATTTCATTACTATTAAGTTAACAATACATGATGATGAGGTTCAAGGAATTTCATAGAAACATTGACCAATTTTAAGATGAGGTGAACACTTGGGCTATATATCTTCCTTCAAGATTGGTGGATGAACCAAGATGCAGAGATGGAGGATGAGGGAAACAAGAGGTTCATGAGGAGGCATTACATGCATATGCCTGCCAACACTTAGATGATATGTAATGAAAGAATAGAATGCAAACTGTAAGTCAAAGCGACCCTTTAGATTCTATTATATTTTGTCTTGTATGAGATTTTTAAAGACAATGAGTTTTTACATTCACTTTCTAAATTGAACTACAAATAAGTTAATGCAATATATTTGTAAGGGTTGGAAGCCCTTAAAAACCAATCTTGAATAAATATATTAAACTTTACTCCTTTTACATTTTATTTATATGACATTTTCCAAAATATTTTTTTTCTTATTTTTTATATATGAAATTCATGAATGTTCAATGAATTCATTGATGTGAGTTTCATATCATTGATGTCTTGTTAAAGAAGAAAGTGGTCTATTTGGTCAACCTAAACACATTTGTGTTGTACAAAACTTCAACATCTCTCATGTAATTAGGTTTTTTCTTTTGAAGATCAAACTTCATACATTTTGATCATGGGAAACAAGTCAAGCAAGAAATAGTTTCCATCATATTCACCCATTCACTAAATAATGAGTGGAATATTTCAAGACAATTTTATTTTATTTTACCATTTTCCTCTCCCCATTCCTTTTTGTATTTTTTATATTTAGGATAGATCAAAATAATTTTAAGATTTTGATGATGAATATCTATTCACATAAGGAAAAAAAATTAAGTCACTTTTTGACTTCTATAAGGAAAATAATATATTTTCACATATCTTTTACCATCATAAAAAATAGAATTTTTATTCCTTCAAAATTAGGCAAAACAAATTGAATGATTATGTATTCCTAGTTACTTAATTCTAATATCATAAACAATTAGGTTATCAGTGGTTTTACATGATTTCTTTTACATTTAAATTAATGTTGGAAACTATTTGTAGAAGGTTTGATAAATTTTAATGGAAATCACGAGAATAATTTAAAATTTAACTAGAGGGTTTACATCGACTAATAATGAATTATTTTGTTATTCTAAATCACTAATTCTATGAATACATTTTGGTATTTTAAATGTAGCCCCTTGAATGGACTAGCAAAAGCACTCTCCAACTTAGATATTTTGGTAAACCTCACAAATATAATTAATGGAGACTATTGAGGCTAGCCACCTTCCAAATAGAAGGACCTTTTTCATTTCAACAAATTGGTATATCAAAACTCACCTCAACAAAAATGACTCTAGGAGGATCATCAAAGTGAAATATTAAATTGTTCACAAAAAAACCTATTATTCCAATATGTTTAACTACCTTGAACCTTGATGAAACTTATCATCCAAAAATACCAATTTTGTTATAAAATTAAACAATAAAAAAATATAAAACACAAGAAAAACAAAATATGTACTAGTAATATTTGTTCAAGTTATGCTAAAAACTTGTTTCTAAATGAAGTTTGTCTATTGATTTATACAATTTTCGTGAAATAACACTAGAGGTGATTCCATTCTAATGGAAATTCCTATGTTTATGCCTAGGATTTTATTCCAATCACTATAGATACATACAAGTGGCTTTCCATTTTCTCCTTGAAAATTGGACAAAATACATTTGAATATGTAAAGCTTTACAATAATTTAATGATAAATATTTAGATTAACCATGAGAACATTGCTTGTCTTGATTATTTGTTAACAAATTTAGGGATGCAACCTATCACTAGTATACAAGTTTTCCATCAAATTCCATATAAAGATATCAAGTTTCCACAATCCATCTTGCTTGTTTGAATCTAATTTCTGGATTTGATTTTGTCAATGTTTTTTCATCAACGTTTCGAATCACACTACGTGATTCATCATCAGGATGACAGAGTGCTGAGAGATAAGAATGATAAGTAGCAGACCCAACAAGAGCTAAAAAGAGAGGGAGGGAGAATGGGAAACACAGTTCAAGGCAAATGAGGAAAAAGGCAAAGAAAAATAAGAGGAAACAATAAAAAACAAAACATTTTTTTAATAGCAATAATAACAAAAATCCTCAAGCAATATAACAACAAAGGCTAATAATATCTTATTATTGGAATAAGATTATAATATTTAATAAAAATAATTTTAAAAACATACAAAACTTAATCAAAAGCAAGCTAACAATTAGAAGAGAAAAGAAAATCAAACTAAATAAAAATGAACACAAAAAGAAAAAGGCAACAATTAGAAAACAAGTAAAACTAGAAAACTAAAATAAAATATACTAAAACTAGCAATTGCACCTTAGTGTGCAATGGGTACGCTGAATAGGTGTGGAAGGTCAATTAGGGAAAATTTTGGTATTTTTTTTGCATTTATTTGTGAAGTACCTGTGATCAATTGGTAGGTCATTTATCAAATGATTTTGTTTGTACAATAAAGGTATCAATAAAAAATGATAGCTTCAATTCAACTATGCATTGACTTACAATGATTCAAACACGAGTGAACCAAAACCTTTTGAATTAGGAAGATAATTAGAGTCCATTATCAACAGGATCAAGGACACAATACACACCCACACCCACCATATTCACAATGTTATTGGCTAGAGGCATAACTAGGCATGGACAACAAAAATACTAAATACAACCACTAGTGTTTTAGACATCAATATATTGGTGAGTACTTGGATAATATAAAGATATGGAAATTGATCATGCTTACTATTTTTGTTGGCCTCTATAATTATAATCCTTGGCACAAAGGAAATCCCTAAATAATGGTATATATATAGAGCTTGAAGACCATCAAGAGTGATTCCTACGCTATGATCACATTTTATTTATGGTAGAGATCAATGATTATTATAATGCTACAAAATAATACTCTAGATCATTGATCTACATAAATCCATATAATCTCAAGATGCATAATTAGAATCACTTTAGAAGGCTAAGACAATAATAATAGGGTATATCATAGCTAAAACCATCACTAAGAAATGAGAAATTTTTTAACATGCTATGTAGAAGAAAGGACCCATTGGAGAATACATGTGGCACCATTGATAAGCCGCCATGTGAGTGGCTCAAATATCTCAAAATAATTATGTTTGTAAGAGGGGTCTAGAAGGACCAATAGGAGACTAATGCAATGAGGAAAAACACCACAATGGATGTGCCACATGGGGATATCAAGCCTTGTAATTAAGAGATGAAGGTTGATTCATTTGATGAATATTTATGACCTTCACTAAAATGGAATGATATTATATGGCCTACACATAGAACTTGAAGAAAATGCACATTAATAATTTTAATAGTTGAGGCTAGTATATGTGTTACTAACTAGAAGATTCCATACATCTTCACCATGTCACCCATGCATACACAATAGAAAACTAAGACACAAAGGGAAGGTTGAGCTTACTAAAATTGCCACACATGTGTCATACAGTGTGTAGTAACTTCCTACAAGTTTAGAAATCTAACCACATAAATGTGAGCTTAGGCATACCACCATTGAAGGTGACTTCTAGCAAGCAATCATACACTATCGAGTCCATATAGCACATCAAGGAAGACCAAGTGCCTATAATATTTAATTTTTGGGGCCCACTAGTGATGTCAACATGGTGAAATGTGGCACCAAGTGAATTTCCAACATAAACTACCACATTTAACTAAGTTGTCACCAGTGCATATATAGATCAATAAGTATGTACCATGCATAACAAAATGGCATCTCTAAAATGAGATGGAGTGGTCATTGAAAAAGAGGTATACACGTTGAGCATGTCCAAGGATGATTAATGTTGCATGTACAAGGAGGGGTAGGTCTGATGGTTTACACAAACTCCACAAAGTTGAGTTAAACACAAAAAAAATAGCTATTGTGCGTTATGAATGAGGAGAAAACATTTGGAGCTAAGAGGTGAAACTTGGTGAGCAGTTAGCAATTGCTTTGCTGTTAGATCTTGGATAAAAAAATGTGAGGATTTTAAAATTAAATGAGACATTTGGACCTCCATAGAGTAAACTGGGTGGGGGATTGAAGTTGCATATGCAATTTTATAATTTTAAGGGAGGGTAGAAAGTCTACATGGGAGGAGTGAAAGGCAACATGGTGGAAATGGAAAATAAATAAATAAAATCATGAAAGGGAAATAATTAATTCATTAGGATTCTGAGGTTGGGGAGCAATTGATAATATTTACAAATAAGGTACAAAAATCTAATTGTATGATGGGAAATGCATAATGTTGGTAAAGTAAAGTAGATTACTACAAATTTAAGCTCTACAACATTAGATTAAGCATTATGAAATTATGTGGAAGTATATAACAACAAATACAAATAAATAAATCATTAGAATATGACACATAACACCAAATGTGCATGGAGAAACCCTTGTGGGAAAATAACTTGACTGTCAAAGAGAGACTCAAGTATGTAGTAATCGTTTGAAACAAGAGTACATAAAAAACACACTTCTCTCTTCAATTTGATAGCACCTGTGTAACTATAATAACCCAAAATTAATAGAATAATGGGACAAGAAATCTTCATATGGTTTTGTGAAACTCTGGTTTCATTCAAAAACCCATGCACCACATGGAGTGCATCTTCCAATAATAGGAAATTTCAATAATGAAAATATTTCAATTATTGAAGTCACATGGGAACAACTCCCAAAAAGGGCATCCTGATTCCTCCACTAATAAGCATACCCACCTACTAAATGCAAAGATGCTCCACCTTCTCTCTTAGTGCCTAGGATGGGGAAAGTTGTGTAAATGCATTCAACTTCTAATCACCACCATCATGCTCCCCCTCCTTCATGATTGCTATTACAAATTATATTTAGTTCAATTGAAAGAATAATGAAATAACATTAGACACACCAGATTAATGGTCCCTAACCCATTTCCCTTCACTTAATGTATGGGAAAAAAACATAAATAAAATATGGAAGATCACAAAAACTAAGGAGGAATCAATAAAATATTATGAACAATGATTTAAGGTTTTGAACAAGTCTAATAGTTGTTCTAAAGGGTGTATCTAGAAAACCAAAAGAAATTATCAACTTTTCACTATGATGGCAGAGAAATAATTTTTTCCCCTCCCTTTCCACACCACTAAGTGACTTGCATCTCAAAAATACCTTGCTAACTTCATCTCCCAAGCCAAATTCTCCAACTTTTCATAGATTTATTGTGACTTCCTACACAAGAAGCACGTACCATCTTATGGCCTTCAATCCAACTTCATCTAGGGAGATTTTTAATTCCTTATATTTCATCAATCCCCTTACCATTTGCTCACATGACCTGCTCCTTCTACATAGATGTTTGAGAAAAGAACATTAATCACATCCTTTTTAAGATCCAAATAAAAAAATAGCATTACTGTAAATACTTCTAAACCTATATTCATATGGAATCTGCAGGCAACAAGAAAACATATCACACATCCACCCCAAATTTAACTGGCATCTTGATGATAAATTTGAGTGTGTCCTCAAGATAGACATGTATACAGACCCACACATCCACCAGGAATGCAATACAACAACCATAGAAAATCTGGTCTTGGTTACCCATGTGATTGAAGTATGTACAACTCACATTCCCTAAACCTGCATGGTTGCATGCACAACACAAGCAAATCTTGTGGTGTCAGGACATGTTCCAAAGTGCTTCATTAATTCAAATATTTTGAGAGAATCCTTGTAAAATCCATCCAACAAACATTGCATTCCCTAAGACTACATTTCTTTGAGGTGTTTTTGTCAAATAGTTTATGTGCCTTGTTTATGCTTCCACATTTTCCATTTTCCATATATGCCTACTCGAGCATTCCTAACGATAATATCTGACCAAATCCCTCCTTCCATTAGGCTTTATACATCTGACAAAGTCCTTTCCCTTTATCTTTTGGTTGATTGAATACCTTGTTCCAAATCTCCCATTTTGGCACACGCATGGAGGATGCTAGCAAAGGTTGTGGCGTCTAGCTTTACACCTGCCAATTGCATTTGCTTGAAATTTTATGAAGCCTTTTCAACAAATCCATTTTGCGTATATGTTGCAATCATGGCATTCCATGAGACCACATTTATTTGGGGTATTCTTTCGAACAGTTCACGTGCCTTGTCTATGCTTCCACATTTTGTATACATGTCTACCAGGGCAGTTGCAGCTACAACATCTGATAAAATTCCTTTCCTTTATCCTCTAGTGGTTGTCCATACCCCATTCTAAAGCTCCCATTTTGGCACAGTTAGGGAGGATGATGGAAAAGATTGCAGAGTCTGGGTTTACACCCACCCATGACATTCGACTGAAAGTTTCTAAATCCTTTTCAACGAATGCGTTTTGTGCATACCCTACAATTTTAGCATTCAACGAGACCACTTGTATTTGAGGTATCCTGTCAAACATGTCTCTTGTCTATGATTCCAAATTTTGTAAACATGTCTACTAGAGCATTTCCAAGAGTGAAGATGGATGTCCACACCCTATTACAAAGCTCCCATTTTGCATAGGCCGTGAGAAGGCGTGCAAATGAAGTTTGTTGGGCGCATAAACCTGTTTGTTGCATATGGGGATATATGAGCGGGAGAAAAAGGTTTAAACAATTTGCACAGGATTAACAGGGAACAACAATGGAGATGAGATAAAAGCAAACCAACAATGATGAACTGTAACCTTGATCTCCGTGTATTGCCTGCCAGCTACGCTTCACCGTATCCCACGTCTCTTTTAGTCAATATTTGTATGGATGGATGAGATCAGTCTCATCGTCTCCTGACCCTCTTTCTCCATTGATGGCAAGAATCGGGTTGGTTCATTTCAAATTGGATAGGCCTTCGGCGTAAATAAAATAAGAACACAAAATAAAGAAACAAATTAGTTTAAGTCTTGAAATAAATAAAAAACAAATGAAAGCTTAATTAGATATAAAGGTTAAAAAATAGTTTAAAATTAAAATTGATTAAGACTAATAAGAAACAAGACAAATAGATAAACAAAAAATAAGACAACAATAAAAGGACAATAATAAAAATAAAACTAACAATATAACAGTCTTGGATAGTTAATAGTCTTACGACTAAAATATAATAGTCATAATAGTCAAACACTATTATGACTAATAGTATTTGACTATTAAGGACAATAATAGTCAAAAATTAAAACCTTGATAGTCAATACTATTAAGACAAATAATAGTCATAATAGTCAAACACTATTAAGACTAATAAAGTCTAATAGTCAAACACTAGTAAGACTAATAATAGTCATAATAGTAAAAAACTATTAAGACTAATAATAGTCTTAACGGTCACCAACTATTAGGATTAAAATTGTCTTAATAGTAAAAAACTATTAAGACTAATATAGGCAAAACTAAATACAAAAAATAACAATCAAAACAAATTAATAAGAAAATCCACTAAAGTAAGATCCAAAAGAAAAATAGGTTAAAGCCAAGAAATGCAAAAGGCTAAGGAAGACACAATTAAAAGAAAAAGAAAAATTTAAGAAGCTTAAAAAGAAAAAGAATAAAATAGTCTTAAGACTAAAATATAATAGTCTTACGACTAAACTATTAAGACAAGAAATAGTCTTAATAGTCAAATACTATTAAGACTAATAATAGTCCAACACTATTAAGACTAATAAAAGTCTAATAGTCAAACACTATTAAGACTAATAATAGTCATAATAGTAAAAAACTATTAAGACTAATGATAATCTTAATGGTCACAAACTATTAGGACTAAAAATAGTCTTAATAGTAAAAAATAAATAAGACAAAAACGTGCAAAATTAAATACAAAAAATAACAATCAAAGTAAATTAAAAAGAAAATCAACAAAAACAAGACCCATAAGATAAATAGGATAAAGCCAAGAAATGCAAAAGGCTAAGGAAGACATTAATAAAAGCAAAAGAAAATTTTAAGAAGTTTTAAAAGCAAAAGAATAAAATAAGAAGATTAAAATAAGCTAAACGAAATAGCCCAATAATACAATTAATAAAGAAAAAAGTAAAGTTAGAAAAGAAATATATAAGGAAAAATAATAAGGAATAAATCAAAGAAAAATCCGAACAAATAAAAGCAAGAGGAAGGAGAGGTATGAAATTGAAGGAGAGGAAACCAAAAGGAGGAAAAGGGAGGCTAAGGAAGGAGAGGACAAAGAGGACTCAAGAGGGGTGAGGGTGGCGGTTTCTAAGATTGGAAAACAAAGGTTGCCAGGAAAGACTATGACTCTAACCCTCATCACGATTGAGGTTAGTGGGATAATTACTAATCTCTATGGCTTCCTTGAGTTTCCTTTTGAAGAAATTTTCTTCTTTGCACAAAACTTGAAAGTATTCTAAGCAAATGTGGTGTTTGGTTAATGAGGAGTGCTCAGCAAGAGCTGACTTGAGGATCCGCTCATGCTTAATGTCAGCACTATGCTCCTTAATTCTAGTGCTAAAAGAGCAACCGATTTCTCCTATATAGGGGGTACCACAAGAGCACACACCTTGTAAACTCCTGAGTCAAGAAGAATGTTCTTCGTGTCCTTGAGAGGAGGGATGCAGTTTCTCATAGTAGAAATGGGCTTAAAGGCACACTAGAGATATTTCTTGAGAAGGATCTTGGAAATTTTGTGGGAGAAACCTTTAATAAAGGGAATGGAGACACAATGGGGGAAATTTGGTTTGGAGGCATCAAGATTGGAGAGGAAAGAGGCCTTGGTTTGGTTGAGGGCTTTAGAAATTTTGCTTGCTAGTGAAACCATTCAAGCCGAAGACCTTGTGAAGATGAGCCAATTCTTGGTTTAAGTTATCCTAATCACAAATCCGATATGCTCTCATGGCAAGGGTTTTAAGGACACTGATGTTTTGGCTAGGATGATGGTAAGAGGACGGGTGGAGGTAAAGTTTCGTGTGGGTAGCTTTTCAAAAGACACAACAACCTAAGGACCCATCAGATTTTCTAATGAGCAAGACATCGAGGAAAGGAAGTTGGCCATCAACTTCGAGATCCTTGGTAAAGGAGATGCTTTGGGATACACAGTTGAGGTGGGAGTGGAAATCTTCTAACTTGTCAAGACCATGCAGCCAACAGGCATTGGTGTCATCCACATATTGTTTCCACCATTTTGGTTTAAGAGGGTAAGAAGAAAGGGCAATGTCCTCAAAATTCTCCATGTAAAGGTTCGCAGTGACCAAAGAAAGAGGAGAACCCATGGCAACGCCATCCACTTGTTCGTAGATGACACCTTGAAAAGATAAAAAAGTGGATTTGAGGCATAATTTAACCAGACTAGCAATCTCATCATTTGATTTCAGCCTAACAATCTCAATGGAGTCGGGAATGGGAACCTTGATGAAGAGAGAGACAACATCGAAGCTCACCAAGAGATCATCCCTATCTAGGTGGACATCCTTGATGAATTGGACAAATTGGGAGGAATCCTTGATGTAGGATTCAAAATTACCCACGAGCGAGGTAATTAATTTAGCAAGAAAGGAAGCTAAATTTTAAGTGGGAGAATCAATGGTGTCAACAATAGGCCTCAAAGGAATGCCAACTTTGTGAATTTTAGGGATCCATAAATGCGAGGAGTCACCTCCTTGGAAGGAACCAAGATCTTTTTTGTGGCATCATCAAATGAGGAGCAAGGCACCATATATTTAAATTTTCTTAAAAAAATTGAGCAAGGATTGTGGGAGAGAGCTTTATAGCTTTGTTCATCCGAAAGAAGAGCAAGCATTATTAGGAATGAACAAGTGGATGGCGTTGCCACAACGCAATATTTTAGTCTTAAGACTATTTTATTCTTTTGCTTTTTAAGCTTCTTAAATTTTTCTTTTTCTTTTAATTGTGTCTTCCTTAGCCTTTTGCATTTCTTGGCTTTAACCTATTTTTCTTTTGGATCTTGCTTTAGTGGATTTTCTTTTTAATTTGTTTTGATTGTTATTTTTTGTATTTAGTTTTGCCCGTATTAGTCTTAATAGTTTTTTACTATTAAGACAATTTTAATCCTAATAGTTGGTGACTAGTGTTTGACTATTAGACTTTATTAGTATTAATAGTGTTTGACTATTATTTGTCTTAATAGTATCTAACTATCAAGGTTTTAATTTTTGACTATTATTGTTCTTAATAGTCAAATACTATTAGTCGTAATAGTGTTTGACTATTATGACTATTATATTTTACTCTTAAGACTATTAACTATCCAAGATTGTTCTATTGTTAGTTTTATTTTCATTATTGTCCTTTTATTGTTGTCTTAATTTTTGTTTATTTATTTGTCTTGTTTCTTATTAGTCTTGATCAATTTTAATTTTAAACTATTTTTTAACCTTTATATCTAATTAAGCTTTTGTTTATTTTTTATTTATTTCAAGGCTTAAACTAATTTCTTTTTTTCTTTTGTGTTTTTATTTTATTTTATTTTAGTTTAGTTTAGTTTTCTAGTTTTACTTGTTTTCTAATTGTTGCCTTTTTTCTTTTTGTGTTCATTTTGATTTAGTTTGATTTACTCTTCTCTTCTAATTGTTAGCTTGCTTTTGATTAAGTTTTGTATGCTTTTAAAATTATTTTTATTAAATATTATAATCTTATTTCAATAATAAGATATTATTAGCCTCTGTTGTTATATTGCATGAGGAGTTTTATTATTATTACTAATAAAAAAAAATGTTCTAGTTTTTATTGTTTCCTCTTATTTTTCTTTGCCTTTTTCCTCATTTTCCTTGAACTTCGTGCCCCCTTCTCCCTCCCTCTCTCTTTTTAGCTCTTGTTGGGTCTGCTACTTATCAGTCTTATCTTTCAACACTCTTTTATCTTGATGATGAATCACGTAGTGTGATTCGAAACATTGATGGAAAAACATTGACACAATCAAATCCGGAAATTAGATTCAAACAAGAAATGTCATATAGTCGTGGGTTGATTTGAAAAATAATTTCTTAAGACTATTCAAGAAAAATGTGGATCCATGAGAATCTTTCATAT
Organism: Sequoiadendron giganteum; assembly: GCA_007115665.2. Classification (NCBI taxonomy): domain Eukaryota; kingdom Viridiplantae; phylum Streptophyta; class Pinopsida; order Cupressales; family Cupressaceae; genus Sequoiadendron; species Sequoiadendron giganteum. The sequence goes on from CM021104.1 coordinate 571,360,088, forward strand.
AGCTCACAACAATGAGACAACCCAATGAACCAATATTGCCCAATTTATTTAAATTTGTTATCAAACATTTGAAAAGGTAAATGTTATTATAGGCCCAATTATACTAACATATTAAATCATTATTTGAGGGGAATAAATCCTCCATTTGCTAAACTCATTGGAGATACTCCAAAAGAGTGATCAATGTGGAAATGGCTTCTTCAAGAGCCCTAGTTTTGGCCTAGTTGGGGTATAATCGCACCTAACAAGTAATGCATAATGAGACATACTATAGCTCAAAAACGAGATCAATTAAAAAATCAACAAAATTGGAATGTGTATAAAATGCAACAATAGCAAATGGGTTGTCATCCTCGACAAAATCAGATCAACTTCCAACTAAATCATATGAGCTACGCATTTCAACAAATCCTAATAAATATCACACTTGAACCAAATCAATTGACTTATCAACAAAATATGATATGCAATCCTCTATAAAATTAACACTTGCAACCACAAATGATCTTGGATTCATGTAATTATAATAGTTAAATTATACAAACTTGCCCATCACCCATCCAAAGCCAAGACAAAGGGATACCTCAACTGAATCAATTAATTAACTAATATAACTCATCTGAAATTCCTTTAGTAACAAGTGAGAATCCTTATTGACCCATATTGTTTTCCCAATTGCCCAACATGAGAGTAAAATAGATTAGTCAACTAAAAAGATAACGATGAATCTGATGGTGAAATCATATGATCAGCCAAGGAAGTTGGCACTAAGAGAGGAACAACTAAAAATGATTAAATTAAGGTAAATATGAGTAGTCATAGATATATTTTGGAAGGATAAGATGCTTCATTAAATACACATACATTCATAATAGAAGAAGATGACAACATTGACTTATTTACAGTAATTCTAAGAGAGATACATATGTGTGATAGAAGTCATGACAATATGAACAACTGAATCAAATGAAAAATATCAACAAATAGCACTAGAGAAAGCCATAACACTTGAGTCCAACATCTAAACCTTGCCAACCAACCATGCCTAGTTTGAATTGGATAATCTCGGGGAAATCAAGAAATTGAATCATGATTTGTTCATTATTGCATTCCTAACCACATTTGGGGAAATATATTTACACAATGAGTGCCAACTTCAGAACACTATTGAGCATGGGGAGGATGTGTGCACTAAGTTTCTTCTAAAGTTGGACACGTATCTTGAGGAAATGATGAATCACGTGGTTAAAAAGAATTACCAATTAATGGGTTTGAGAATTAAAAAGTAACAGAAAAATACTGATCTACTTGCAGAAGCACACGAGCACATTTTATCCAATGAAATCAAAGGATATCATGAGTGTTAAGGTTCCTATAGTAGACAAGATAATTCAATCGTCTGAAATTTGAAAAACTAACTACTTGTGATGTTGATCCCCTCAGTGATAAGTCAAAAAATAAAGATGAGGTAAGACAATTTAAAACTAATGACATTCATGTTGCAATTTAGTTTTAACTCTTGTAGATTAGTCACATTCACCTTGTAGCAGACTCAAGTATCAATTCTATATTAAAATCCACTGCCCTTTTTTGCAGGCATCCTAGGCAATTCATCGGGAAGCACATCCCTAAATTCTTGCAAAATAGGGTGGTTGTTCAAAGTAGGTTTAGTATTCAAATATAAATTTATCACTGAACACTGAACAGAGTATAACCAACAACTGCATTTTACAATTTTTAACAATTGAAGAGCTGATATTAACTTGCCTTTTCTGGTTTTTTTAACCCCATTTAGGATCATGAGTTGTCCATAGCCATCTCTACTACATTTTCCTTGCAATCTGCATAGGCTTGGTAAGCCTGCAGCCAATCCTTACCTAAAATGATGTCATAATACCCCAGAGGTATTACAAAAATATATTGTGTCCGGATAAGAAACTTTTCAAAAGATCTCAAATGCCAAAAGGATTAGAAGCATATATCATGGAGGATATCCCAGGCAAGTCATACGAAAAATCTGGAGAATCTGAATCTACTAGAACATAATGATGAGATGCAACAATTATTTCAGTACATAACAACATCATATTCTATTCTAACCACTTTTCTAGAATCAGGGAGCATATAATAATCTCTTTGCAGTATGAAAATGTTACATATTTCTCACCTCCAATTCAGTGTCAAAATGGAATCACTCAGAGAAGTTTCATTTGTCTTTCAATAATCTGTGTATACTGGAAAAATTAGTCAAAAGGAGAAGACAAGTAAATAATAGCACTCTTAAATAATAGCCTCTGTGAAATTTTAGAACAAAGAGCCACTAATTATACAAATGTAGAAAGGCAAACTATGCTGAACAGTACAAATGATACAACCATGACATATTTACATTGCTTTTACTTGTAAATAAATAATGTATCGATGCAAAGCACGTGAATAATTCTTATTTTTAGTTTTTGCAAGTATCTATGTTCCAAGTTCCAACTGAACAGCGAGTGTCTATACCAGAGTACATAAACAAAAATATTTTCCTTCCACATCTTATGATTTGATTCGGCAGATGATCAGACAAAGGTTTCAGCACTTGTAAATCAAACTGTTAAAGATCTTCAATAGAAATACAATGAAAGTAAACAAACTGAACAATCTTGAGTAAAAATAAATGAGAAACAATTGACCTTTTATTCATAGCATACTTATCCAACATAAGCTCAGTACAATTCTTCTACTGGGTGGTATCGTATTAATTGAAAAACCAGAATTTAAAGGATCTCATTAACCATGTGTAGATAGTTTGATAGTTCGTCCTCACAAATATAAACATACTTAGAACCATGAAAACTGGAAAACGTACATAGACAGGCCAAGAGCATCTTCGTACAAATCCTTTCTTATGAAAACAAATACTGGAAAACTGAGATCACATCCAAAGGCTTCAAACTCAAAACTATTCTTCCTGAGCATTTTGTCTTTCTGTAACCAGAAAACTAGGATGAATCTTAACCCCTTCTAAAAGAAGTCCACCTTTCAAATTTCCCCATCCCATTCATTCATGTGAAACATCACTTCTTTTGGACCATCCTCGTTTTCTTCCACAACAAATTCACCTGCATCAAAATCCATCCAACCCTCCTCAACATGTCTAATAGAAGTCATTTGATATCCTTCATTATCAACAGGTTTCTCAGTGTCCTGCAAAAACCGAGCAGATTGCTGTTGATGTCCCCAAGAAGTTGTAACTGAAAATTTGACTGGTTTAATACCCCATCCATATGGGGATCGATGGTTTATGTGGAAGGCACGAATCATTCTACCAATATTCCGTGGACGATTGCTACCAGATACATGGACTTTCAGTTTAAATGAGACAGTATAAGCTATACCAGGAGAGAGAAGTTTGCAGTCAAATATGCCTTTCACTTCAAACCAGCATACCGCAATTAGTTCAGCTATTTCCTCAAAACTGCGTTTGAAAGTAGAAACATTTTTTAGCTTAGCTTGACCATAATTTTCATGTTCACCTAAACAGAAAACATTGAAAGAATTCAACAGCTATAGACTAGTTTACCTGGAGCCACCTGGAGAAATCCAATTCCAGTATCGACTATCATCTCCCCAAGTTATAGCCAATCTCTTGCAGACAACATAAAGCATAGTTTTCCAGTAGCTTTGTCCAACCAGAACTTCTGAATTGATCAAAGATTCAAAACATATTCATTATCAAATGAAACATTCTTTTAAGATATAAAAAAAATAGATGTTCTAAATAATTTTCCTGTGGCTCATAGATAGAACTTCCAGATTAATTACACCACAGGTCATTGCCAAATTGAAACATTTCTTTTAAAATTATGAAATACGATGTTCTGAATGAGAATCTCTATATTAGCCAGCCATAAAATGCAGAAAAGGTAAGCAAAAACGCTAGGGGATTGCAGACAAAGCTCCCCAAATAATATTTTAACAAACGTGGTGTTTGGGATCATTTAGTATTGTCATTGAGTGAATCCATGGAACTGAACCAGTTAGTATGCCATGCAAACTGAGTTAGCGGCTAAACTTAGCGTCATGGGATCTAGGACTGCTGAAGTTGACATGTTCATTCTAGAATTCTTTGCTGCTACATTATTTTAGTGTCAAATATCAGCCAACATATTATTATAGTTCTCAGCTATTGCATGAGACACTCTGCCCGGGAGTCAAGCAGCAAGGCAGAAACTCTAAACAGTTTATGGGAGGATCATAAGTAGGTGAGCATGTGGTATGAATGATAGAATGTGCAGAAACATTTGAAAAGTTGCTTTCAGCCTATTTTAGCGGGTTCTCCCAGAACCCCTCATACCCATATGGGTCTGGTCCAGGGCCAAGACGGCTTTGGGTTTTTTATAGGAGGACCCACTCAGAACATTTCTATAACTAAAAAGGTGCAGCCAAATACCTAATTTTTCCCTTAGGTGTAAAATTGTGAAAATGGCATCCACCATGAAAGTTTGTGTGGTTTCAAGGGCATTACTCCTCAACCTCACTAAGGACATTTCCCCAAACCCCAATGAGGGGTGCTGCCCCTCAACCCCATTGGGTTCACCATTCCGAAACCCCACTAGTTGCCACGCCCAAATCTAGGCTCTTGGTTCCCTTAGTAAAGTGCAACCAATTGAGTGCAAAAGAAGTTCAAGATTTGGTCTTTGTGTACTCCAACATGCATATCTTGATACATAAAAAACTTGATTACAATAAGGGGGTGACAAAAAATTTGGATCTAACTGTTGAGTGTGCTGACTTAGACATTATTGTTGCACAACTTGCCAAAATCTCTTCTTGTAAAAATGACATGGCTAGTGGAAGTGGCATTGTAACTCATTGTGGTTCAAATGAAGTTGAATCAAGTGCAGACTTTGATGTTCTTGATGAAGAGCAATATGCTCTTGATGAAGAGCAATATGAAGATGATTGAATATTGATTGTAATTTTCATTGTGTATTGGCATTTGACAAATCACTGAATTATGAATTTATGAGTATTTTTCTTTTTGTGCAAATTATGAGACATTTAAATATTTTGTTTATTGACAAGTACGAGTATCAATGTTTTCATTATTTTTTATATATAAATTTACAAATTGTACGCACACATGCACATGCACACACACACACCTATACCAGGGGGGCAAAAATGTCATACCTGCATACCCAAACCTTGAACCTATACCAATATCACAAGGAATTCAATTTCTAAAGCTGGTCGACTCACTAATGAGGGAGTGAATCTGGAAGAAAAAACCTAACACCAATAGAAATAAGATCAGTTGAGCAACTAGCCAAGAACCATTATTATGTCTCTGATTTGTAGAAAATAAGGAAAAATTATGTTGGTCTTACTGCTTTTGTTCACTAGCCACAAGGGAAGTTACAGTTTCTTCCTTTCTTCAAACTTACCATGGTCCATAATGATTCATGGCTCGTTACCTTCTCAACCAACCTACAAAGTAGAAAGATGCTTTCCTAAGGAGCATGCATGTGGATACTGTAAGATGATGACGTAGGCTAAAATGGCCAGATTTGCGACTTACAATGTCATGGGTTCTGATTAGTAGATTGTTATGGCAGCATGTGAGTAGAAAGAGGAAGTGTAACACACAAGCCTGGGTACAAGCACACACTCAAGCCAATTGCGTAAACGCTTTTGCAAGCCTAGGCACAAATGAGACTACTGAATTCTACGGATCACAGAACAGAGGTATTTCCTTGGGTCACTGAAATCATTCAGCTGCTGGTGATCAGAGCATACTACCTGCTATAAAATTTCTACACATCCAAGATTTGAACACGAGGATCCTGATAAGGATGGGCTAGTTGGAAACCTGAGTCTTAGGAATTTTTTCAGTAAGGACTATCAAAAAGAGATGAAATATTTTTAGTACAATCTTTTACATAAAATGGTTATTTTTCAAGGGACTGTGGTTAATTGCTATGGGCCTGCCGCTTACTAAGAAGGAATTTCATAAATTTTCAACGATTATTTCTTGTAGGGATATATAAACACTATATCCAACCTAAATTTATAAAAACGAAAATTTGATGGAACAAATATGCTCCGTAATCAAATTGCCATTTGATGTAGAATTGAGTAGCATACCTAAGAGAATGCCACGTTCAATTCGAAATATGCCCTAACTGAACATAGATACAAATTGAATATAACAGCACCCAGGTTTGGTGTGGCAGGCCTCAACATATGAAGCAAGGGTAAGTGTAACTGCTGGCTGAACTTATTTCTCAACGGTGATATTAAGAAGCCAAAGATTTCTTCCTAAGGCAAAGATTAATTAATCCGAAATAAAAATAACGAGACAAACCGTTAAATGGAACGAACTCAAACGGTAAAACTTAATAATATGGTGCTTCCATAATTGAGATCCCTTCAAATCTCACGGAGACATTATAATGTTGAAAATTGGGTAAAAATTGCGTATCCATTCCAACTCGCTGATTTCAATGGACAAACCGCGTCAAGGCCCACGGGAAAATTTGACAGATGAAATCTCTTAATCTTGGCAGAAGATTGGAAGAGAAAGGAAAAGGAAAATTACCCTGTACAAAAGAACATAAATTATTTTACAGTAAATAATTTTAAAACTTCCATGGACTACCACCTACGTCGCAGAAGAAAGTCAATTATTGTATGGTCCCATTGAGGGGCTTGGGTTTCTATTTTCATGGATCAAGCGGTCTTCTGAAGAAAATAAAATTGTGCTATGGGATTAATTAGAATATTTTCCAAAAAAATAGGAGCCCCTACATTTTAGAAATGAATCTTTCAGCGGGTGAAATTGAAGTGGGGCTAGAAATTGTCCCTACAGCTTAAGAATTTTTTTTTGCTACTTGTTTATCACTTACAATTTTAAATTCCTAAAAAACATTAAAAATGAAATAATTTTTATTTATTTATTAATTTTTACGAATACTCCAATTTAATCCTTTTATATTTTGGAGCTCAAACTTTTAAGCTGAATTGCAAAATTCAATTCATGGAACCACTAGCCTTAAAATATTCCTAAAAAATCTAAACAGCACCCACTGAAATTTTTTAAGAAGCCCCCCTCCATGAGACCTAGTAAAAACAATTAAAAAAAAGTATTAAAAGAAATCCTCCATACCTTAGTTCCCTTGTCGATGGAAATTGGTTTACAGAGGCTGAAATATAATTCTTTCTTTGAATTATATTGCAGAGGGTTACAAGCTCTCCCAAGGAGATCTCTGTAATGAGGTGGAAGCATTTTCTGCCATACACAATTCGAATTTCCAGCAGACTTTAATGCACGACAGAGAACTGAGAGTCTGCAGACATCTTTTGGTGTTGTCAATTCAAACACCCTTGATAGGCAACTTCTGGCAAATCCCCCAGAGTTAAAAGGGCCTCGTTATGATCGTCCCCCATCTTTCTAAAATCAACTCAAAAAAATTTGTAGTAAGTAGAACTAGTTTAGTTATCTTATGCAATAATATATTTAGATAACGTCAGAGAGATATTTACAGATCGGAGTTTCGAAGCCAATTTCTATTGCTATTTTTTATTACTAAAAAAAATTTATTGTAATCTTATTCTATTGTGGTAGTAGATATAAGCTGTTTCTTGTCTTTCAATGAAACTGTATATAATACAAATTAACAACAAAATAATCAGATAATCAAAATGAACTTTAAAATTTGATCAATGATATGAACATATGACACAAAAAATTTACTACACTTAGCTCTATAGAAGGGATGGATGGGATGCATAAGGTGTATCCCAAGCTTTAGAACATTTTTTACATGGAGTTAAACCTTTTTTAATAACTATATCAAATGTGACCTGTTATCTAGTCTCTTAGCTTGGTCTTGGAAGACCTTCCTGTTTCTTTCTAGCCAATTTGTTCAACAAATGATTTAAATACCTGTCTTCTTGATTGAATTTGTCGGGTTATATCGAGAGGCAACTCCAGAATTTAACCATCTAATAAAACCTGAAAAGAACAATTCAGATCAACTATGTGTGGACCATAATTTTTGAGAGAATATGCATTGAAAGAAATAATAATATCTCATCAGCACAAAAAAATGATAGGGGTTTTGATGATGTCACAAAGCAGTTTATCCAAATCTGGTCATAGGTCAAGATTTGTGCGCTGTATAACTCTCAGCGGCAGATGCTGACCAATACAAAGTCTTTTCTTTTTCACGTGTGGTCAGTTACTCCTTTGACAAAGAAAGGATCTTTGAACGCTTCTTAAATTCTAAGCCAGACCGACTTTCAGAATATGTAGCGAGTGTATAATATTTACCAGATGCCTGAAAAGATAAATACTACAGCTTTGAGCACGGATTCTTCTTATGGAATGATGCCCTAAAATTTTAAGGGGGATTATTAGCACAAAAGCAATAACATGAAGCTCTTATCTCCTTGGGATCTCACAACGTATTAAATAGGGCTTCTTTCTCTTCTTTGCAATGAGTTTGCAATTGTTTTTTTCTTAACATAGGGCGGTTTGATATAAAATATACCGCAAAGAGGTAGGGGCTAAAACATTTTGGTGGGTGCTGCTAAGATTTTTTAAGAATATTTTAAGGCTAGTGGTCTCATGAATTCAATTTTACTATTCAACTTAAAAGTTTGAACTCCAAAATTTAAAGATCGAATTGGAGTACTTTTGGTAAAAATTAATAAATAAATAAAAATTCTCTTATTTTTTATTTTTTGTAAGAATTTAAAATTTTAAGTGATAGAAAAGCTTTCTAAAAAATTTATAAGCTCTAGAGCAATTTCTAGCCCCACCTCAATTTCACAGCTAAAGAAAGATTCATTTCTAAAAGGTAGGAGCTCCTATTTTTTTGAAAAAGATTCTAATTAATCACGTAGCACAATTTACTTTTTCTTCATGGGACCGCTTGATCCATGAAAATAGAAGCCCAAGCCCCCCATGGGACCATATAGTAAGTGCCGCCGAACAACAAGTAAGTTTTTAAGATTTTTATAAGTGAATTTAAGTTTATTTATTTTTGTTTTTTAATTTTTATGAATGAATTTAAATTTAATTTTTAATTAGTATTTAATTTCTTTTGATTTTATAAGTAAATTTAAGTTTATTTTTATTTTTAATTTTTATAAATAAATTTAAGTTTAATTATTAAATAGAATAAAAAACCTATCCTTTTAATTGATAAAATACTAATTATCCTCTCATAAATATTAATTTTTCCTCTTATATCATCTTTTCTAACTACTTAATTCAAACTTTTTCTCACAATTTTTAATCTCTTAATTAATAACTGTATTTATCCATAACTACTTACTTCCAAACTAGCACTTTACTTTTAATATTTTAAAGAAATTTAACAATTAACCTATACATTGCACTCTGCCTATGGAAAGACACATTTGTTATTTGATTTTTCTCGAAAGCGTCATTTGTTGTAACGTGCACCGACTTAATTTTTAACACATTTGTCCGTTTTACGTCAAACATCCTCCGTTGTTCTATGTAAAAAAAACATTTATTTATTGTGCTTTTATACACACAGAAAACTGTCATTGTATGGAACGCCTTCTTAGCGTAATGTTTTATGTAAAAGTTCTCATTAACAGATTTGAAGACGACTTCTAGATTTTTCGCTTCCAATAATGAAAACTTTTCTGCAAATCTGACTGCGGTTTCAAATTTTGTGTTTGGCAGGTTGAGTTCTTTCCCGACCTAGTAAGCAGGACATAGTGTACAACAGGTCATGAGCTGAAGTCGATGCCTGAGCATGAAATGAGCTATAAGTTTTAACATAAGGTGGCGTTAAGTTTCCCCACGCCCATTAACCTCAAGCAACGCCGAAGGAAGAACATACAAAGAACAAAGTAACTTTTTATTATTATTTTGGTTGTTTGCAAAAAGCAAAGAAACTTCTAAATAGAAGTTACCCCCAATCTCCATGGTGTTGTTATCTTTGCATGCATTCTATTAAATAATTTGCATGCATTGTGTTAAATAATTCGCATGCATTCCAAATTTTGTATGCATTCCTGTCTACCAGATTATGGGTATTTTGTTTTTGGTTTTTTCTGTTGTTCAGTCCTTCAAAACCTATATTAATTGGTGATTTTAAGATTGGTAGTTTGTTATTTTGCTCCAAAAATTTCTAAGTTCTATAAAAAATGAAATTTAGACAATGAAGACCTGTATGCCTTACTAAAAAAAAAATATATCTATTTTCAACACGCTTGGAGATGTTTTAATGGACAACTTTAATGCAAGGACAACTAATAATCAATCTCTTCAGTTGAGCAGGGAGGAAAAAGGGGGAAATAACCCTCTTTGGTTGGAGGAAGGTGAGGACCATTACTTGGACTTTGTAGTCTATATGGCATGGTTATCTGCAACGGGATGAGAGATTGGCCAAAGTCGGAAGGTATCACATGCAAAACGTATAATGGTCAAAGTGTGGTGGACTACATGATTAGCTCTCAAGGTTGCCTTTAGATTGATGGAGTTTAATATTAAGGACTGCCCTATCGGGATGAAATCTGACCACTTCCCTCTTATGGTTAAGCTTCGCATGTCCCCGGTTATCCGACACATTAAGCAGGTTCAACACATGCAAAAAAACACCCTCCCCAAAGGTAAAATTCTCTTGAATAAAGAAAATAGAGAGATATTTAGTGTTGTTCTTGAACAACATTTCCATGATTTAAAGAATAACAGAGAGGTCAAAACAACAAAAAAGGGGGATGTCCACATTCACAGCAACTCATCGATTCCAATAATTCACAAAGCCTTAAAGGCATGCAAAAGGTCTCACCCCAAGATGAGGGTTGCAAACACTTTCTCGGCAAATCCGTGGTATGATGAAGATTGTAAGGCAACCAAGAGATCACTAAAAAATAGTGGCATGGACAAAGAATACAAGAAAAAATATGAAAAATTAGTGCAGTCTAAAAAATCTGATTATGTTAATGATAGAAGGAAGGAGCTAATCTTTCTTGAAAAATAGAATCTTTCTTGAAAAATAGAATCTTAAAGGCTTTTGGAGAGAACTGTAGCAAAGGAAAAAGAAAATTGAAAACAGTATTACGGATGTCCAATGGTTAGAATATGCTAGGCTTCTTTACGAGCGAGTCCACGAAAAAGACTATCTGCTTGTTCTTAACACATCAATGGAACTATTCACGGTGGAGGATATTAAACAAGGAATAAAGAATTTAGTTAGTGGTAAAGCACAAAACATTGATGGGTTACACGCTGAATTTCTAAAATGGGGGATTGAGACTCTTGCCCCTCACATAATTTTTTTTTTCAATAATGTCAATCACAATGGTTTCCCTGGGGAGTGGACTACCAGTGTGGTCACTCCTTTATTTAAAAGCGGTGATATCAATAATCCATCTAACTACCACACTATTATAGTCAATCCTATTTTGGCAAGCTCTTTGGGAGCATGGTTGAACGAAGGATCAGCAATTGGGTAGAAAATGAGGGGAAAAGGGCAAAGGGGCAGGCAGGCTTTACGTCGAGACACTCTACCATTGATCACTATATCACCCATAGACATTTGATTGAATTTTTTTGAAACATCTAGAGTGAGGAGGCTTACTGTTGTTTTGTAGACTTTAAGAAATCTTTTAACATGGTACCTAGAGACAAACTATGGAATAGAATGGAGGAATTAGGCATCCCAACTGAGTATAGAGTAGTTGTTCACATATTGTATGAGAAGGTTAGAGCTAAAATTAGAACTAGTGATGTTATGTCAGAGTGTTTTGGTAGCGACATTGGAGTTAAACAGGGCTTCCCTCTATCCCCCACATTTTTTGGGTTATACATTGATAAGTTGGAAGCTTGGTTAAGCAATACGAATGGGGATAGTATTCAGCTGGCAGGCTATGTGGTGAAACTTCTATTATATGTTGATCATGATCTTATCCTAATTTCAAAAATAGCTCATGGGTTAAGAGAACACTTGAAAGCTCTTGAACTCTTTTGTTAGGAGGTTGGGATGCAAGTGAATATCACCAAGACCAAAATCATGATTTTCTCATTGAACATAAAAGATAAAGAAAATACCTTTTTGTTTGAAGGTAGCCCGTTTGAAATTATGAAAGAATACAAGTATCTTGGGATAGACTTTCATTATAAGCTTAGTTGGGAGACTTGTTGTACGAAAATGATGCTAAGAGGTTGGAAATCCTCCTACCTTCTACAGAACAGGTGTAGAAAAGCCGAGCTTTGGGATTGTAAAGCCAAGAAAACCCTTTTTGGTTTGCTTGTTGTGCTGGTTGTTCTTTATGAGTGCGAAGTGTGGGGAAGCAATATGTCAAAGTGCAGTTGGAGGCAACTAGAAAGAATTCAAAAACATCTAATAACAAGCAGTCTCAAATTTAAAACCATAGTCCCATATGAAATTCTTTTAGCTGAAGCAAGGACTTTTTCATTGGAAGCATCAGCATTAACTCGGTTGATAAGCTATTTAAAGAAGGTTGAAAACATGGATGACCACCGTTGGCCTAAAATGGTTATGAAGGAGATGCTAGATTGTAGGGAAAAAACTTGGATAAAGCAGAACAACAAGTGGATGAACAAGTGGGACATCAATTTGCAAGAGTGTTATAGCACCAATAGTGAAATAAAAAGCTATGTGAATGAAAAATTTAGAACTGCCATGTGGGTAAATCAGATTGGGCGTAAAAAAACTTACTACATCAAAGAGTTTAACCCGGAAAAAGGATCATGGTGAAAAAACTTATCTAGGTGTAGCTATTAAAGGAAAAGCAAGGTTGTTAGTTGCGCAATTGAGGATGAGATCACATCACCTTAGGTGTGAGACCGGTAGGTGGAAGATACCCAAAGAAATTTGGGAAGAAAGAACTTGTATTTTTTGCAACAAGGGGACTGTGGAAATGGAATGACACTTCATCATGGAATGCACTGATTATGAGGATATTTGTACTCAACATGAAAATATTTTGAAATTCGATAATATGCACCAGCTCTTTGGGGAAGACAAGATTAATCAAACGGTTAGCCTTCTAGTCAAAATTAATAGTAAGAGACTCGACTTGGAAAAGAGCATGAAGACAGATTAGGCCTAGTTTTGTCTTGGTCCCTTAGACTATTTAGTCTCGTGGATGTCATTAAAATCTTGGTCCCTTAGACTGTTTAGTAGACTCATGGATCTCACAATAGTGGTTTACAATTTCTGGCCAAACTGGACACTGAAATTATTATTTTTAACTAAATCTTCACATTTCGGTACCTATAACGGCTAAACCATGAGGAATTTGAAGATGATGCAAACTAGAGTCTCATCACATTTTGTCTATAGATTCTAAAAATATTTTTTTCAAAATTTTTGGAATAAGATTGCACTTCTTTTTCCATCTCCCACAAAAACAAGTTTTTTTTAGAAAACAATATTTTTAAAAAGTGACGCTCACCGTATACAACATAACTTTTTTTGTATGAAGGATAAAATTCTAATTTTTTCGAATTTAGATTTTTTACTATGGTATCTAGCACTTTCATTTGGTCTCATAGTTTTTTATTGAGTATTTTTTCCTTAATAGAGTTTCAAAGTCAAACCAATTGCAATTCAGACATAGGCGGACTGTATACAACATAATTTTTTCTATATGCATCGAAATTCAAATTATTATTTTTTAATGGATCAAGGACATCAATACCCAGCATGAACATATTTTTAAAAAAAATATTTTGATAATTTTCTATTTTTCCACATGTGCAAAACAAAGAGATTGATTTTCGGTGAAAAACCTATGCTTAATAAAACTAAAAAAACATACATAATAAAACCACAACATATTAAAATTATATTCATGGGAAAATTCATTTCGATGAATACCATAATCATTTAAAATAATTTTTAAATGAATTCATTTGATCCCCCAAAAGGTAAATCAAAAGTGATTTTTTATCAGCATTTTGATAGGTGTAAAGGAGACTCATTTATAAGTATGGTTTAAAACTAGCGAGGTTCTATCCAAGAGAGTTTGATCTAAGATGGTTTGATCAAACCCTCTTCAATTGGAATCCTTAAAATTGAAATTTTAAAGGCTTAAATCATTATATTTTCTAAAAATATGTGATTTCAGCAAAAATCAGTTCCTCTTAGAAATTGTAAACCAGCTTTGTGGGATCACCTACTGCAGCTCGTTTCCAGATTAGTTAGCCTTCTTTTAGATTTTGCTAATTAGTTGGCGTTCATTTAGATTTTGTTGACTAACATCAAATACTTTTAAAGTTATAAATTTGCTGGCTGATAATAATTATTAAATTTAAATGCTTTATTTTTTCACACATTTGTCTAGTAAATAAGATCAATTGATAGATGATTTAGAAAATGATTTTAATATTATTATATTTATTAATTTACATTTTTATAATTTATATAAAAATTATAATTTATGATTTTATAATTTAAATATTATTAATTTATTGATTTTAATATTAATATTAATTTATATAATTTATTTTTATATTATTATTAATTTATTAATATATTAACTATATACAACCCTGTAATAGAGCTTGTTTCGTCACATGGAACTCTTTTGTGGTCCCTTAATGCACCTCAATTTCAATCAAATCTTCGCTATGTTTTATAATGATATGGATTGTCATTAGTTTTCATCAATTATCTCCTTATGTGAGTTGTCTTTGTCCTTTTTGGAAAGTTGTATGCCTTGTACAGTTGTATTTGTCTCGTTGCATATTTGAAGAAAGGTAAAGGAGAGGAGATACATGGGTAATCTGCATGAGTGTTTAATGGGTTCAAGTTTGGCGTGTTAAAGAGGCACACTGTCACTTTATAGAGTGATATGACATCTTAAAAGAGTGATTTGAACCTGGGAATATAATCTCTCCATCATAACTATTCCTTCCTTTGTGTGATCATTGAAATGAAATGAAAAATTTTAATGACGTCCACAAGGCCAAAGAAGCCTATGGGACCCAAGAACAGCACAAGAGCCTTCCACAGAAAGGCCCTAGATAGTTTGTAAACTCTATTTGAGATCAACCCTTCTACAGTGTATTTTGATGATGAAGTTTGCAGTTTTGTCTAACATTAACTCTTCAAATAGGGTATTTAAATTGTCAACTTGCACGGTGTCCTCATAGCTGGCCCGAATGTCTTTATATGTTGAGCACTCCATGATGAAGTGCCATTTCATCTCCACCATACCCTTGATACAAAATTGGCATATTCTTTTTTCCCACTCCTCTTTAGGAACCACCCACCTGCCCGTTTCACACCTAAGATGATGTGAACTAGTACGCAATTGAGCTATCAACATTTTTTCTTTCCATTTGATATCTGCTCCTATATAGGATTTTTCTTCATGGTCCCTTGTGGAATTGAATTCTTTGATATGAAGAACCTGATAGCCATTAGAGGTAAATGTTACTCAAAAAAGCCATTCATGGCGTATATTTTCCAGACTAGAGAGCTCAGACAGATGGTGCTCTTACTCACTAGCTTTTGTCAAAGAAAAGATGTAGGATATCAGTGTTTGAAGATGCCAACTATGGTGTGCATCTACGGGCTTCAGAGGTTCCTCGGATGGCTACATTTTACATAGATAAGCCAATTTTGATTTGATCCTAAACCCATTCCAATGTTAGTTTTATGTAGTTTTGCACAGATCTGGAGAATGGGTGATGTATTAGCTCCATACCTTTAGATAAGAGGAATGCTAGAGTTGCTAATAGGTTTTGATAGTTTTGCAGAGTCATATGGTTTATGCCAGGCTGTACAAAACTCTCATGTAATAGTGGCTTTTAACTTTTGATAATATGTAAAAACATATTTACATTAAGCTCTATCAATTATCTGCTTACAATATTTCAATGGATTCATTGCAAAATGTTGTGTATTAGTTTATGATGTAATTACTTTTGACTTGAGTAGATGATACTTTTTAATGTAGTACAATGTTGTCACTAGTTAAAAAGCCCTTGTCGAGCTTTTATAAGTAGAACAACTTTAGATCTTAATCGATGGTTAGAAAACTGAAGCAAAAACCCCCTTGTTTTTTAAGGCACAATCTCTTAAAATGGGTTAATAAAATCTGAATTTATTTGTATGCAGTCACTACATGTAATCACCTTGTGAGAATGTACACTTTACAGTTTTTGCTCAAGCCTCATATTCCATGAAAATTGTTTTGGGTGCATACAAAAATGTTTGTTGGGAAACAAATGATGTGTTTGAATGCACCTAGAAATGGTGGAAAATCTGTTCAAAGCCCTATGTCATTTATTATTGGGTGAATCCTATGAAATAGTGTGAGACATCAGGAGTTAGGAAGTATTGACACAAATTGCTGAGAGGTTCGAAGGTTTCATGTAATTATTGAAAGATAGTTGTGTCAATGTATTGTGAATGCATTATAGGTATTGCGCAAAAAAACCCTTAAATTCTTAGACACAATCCCTTAATATCGAGATTTTTGATAAATGTTTGAAGAATGGTAATTAATGCATAATGTTTTACCGTCATTGCATATGACTGTAATCTAGAGAAAAATCCCTAGAAACAGAAAAATAAAATGGAAAAATTCAACGGCTGGGAGAAAAACAAACAGTGAAATCTAACGGTAAGCAAAATGAACGGTCAATAGTGTATCCATCGTCTTGCATCCCTTCCATCAATGGTCGATGTTAACCCATCATTGAACTTGTTGTCATAGCCGCTGCAAGTTGCATTTCGATACGATGAAGGACAAAAGACAGACAGGAAAACTAAACAATCATTCAATCTTGGTGCTTTAAACAACCGACGGTTGCCAATGACCACACTGTCAACCAAGCTCTATCACTACTTTTAAGCCGTTGAAGGACAAATTGAGCTTCGAAAGCTCAAATAGGAACACGCCTTCCAGATAATTATGTTTTTTTTGTTTGATAACTTAAATCTATTATTCATATATAATATTATATACATATATGAAAATCTTTAATCAAACCTCAAAATCAAGACAAAACCAAATCATTACCATTTTATAACAAGTGTTGATGTTTCATTTACTTGCATTATGTTTTCTCAAGTGTAGGTCATTGAAAGCTTCACAAATCATACATTACATGCAACCCTGTGTTTCAGGCCTAACACTACTATTACTTAATTATATATTTATTTCTTACATAGATGGTTGTTAGTGTATGGTGAGGAGTTGTATCACTTATCAATATTTTATAATGAGAGTAAATATGATTTTTTTGAAAAAATCTTATCTACATAAAATCAATGAATAATAAAGAGTCCCTAACATTCAAAACCAATAACAAAAAATTAAAATAAATTCTATAGATTTATCAATTTTAAAAATTAGAAATTAGAATATAGAATTACCTTGAATCAAATCTTGCTGTCAAAAATAAAAATGAAAAAAAATCTTCAAATCGTTTGTTATATTTGGCAATCTATTTTGATGTGAATGCACAAGTATTGGTCTCACTTCTTTTTTTGGTCTAAATTTATAAAAGTAAGTTTCTAAATTCATAGATTTAAAATTAGAAAAATATTAAAGATCTTTTTAAAACAAGGATATCTCTTGAGATTTTTTATGTAGATTTGTTTAAGTAATATTTTCCAATCAAAATACTACTTATTTATAAAAATAATATATTAAAAAATTAAGTAAAATTACTATACATAATTTTTTTTTAAAATTTAGAAAATTAAGTATGAAAGAACTTTCCTAAATTTACTATTGTATATAAAAATAAATTTCTAAATTAATATACTTAAAATTAAAAAATTGTGAAAATATTTGAAAACAAAAATATTCTTTGATGTTATTATAAAATGTCTTTTTAATAATAGAATAGAAATAAAACTATAAAGTAATGAAAAATAATTTTTCTTTTTAAAATTATAAATTAATGTATTTAAAAGTAAAAAAATAGAAAATTAAATATTATAAATTTAAAGATTTATTAAAGATTTTATCTTAAAAAATATAGAAATAGGAATATACAATCTAATATAATAGATTTTCATAATAACTTCAAATCTAAAATCAATCTCAAATTACAAAATTAAATACAAATAAAATATAACTAGCATATATATATTATTTATATATATTATTATACACCGAGAGATATCCTTTGGAGACGTCTATTGCACTTTTATGTGAGTAATTGATTAAAATAGACACCTCGAGCAGGATATCTCTCGGTGTATTTTATATATATTATTAATAAATAGTATACATATGCTAGTCTTTAACACATTTGTCCATTTTACGTCACACATCCTCCGCTGTTATATGTAATTTATTTATGTATTTATTGCATTTTTATACACACAAAAAAATTGTCATTGTATGGAACGCCTTCTCAACATAATGATATATTACAATTCTTCCCTCAAATTGAATTTGTATTATGTCTATGTTTTTATAATATGTACAATGTCGGTTTGCTTCGTGTTTAAGTAATTAGTCAGGTAAGTTGATGGGCTATATTCCAAGCGGAAAAATTCAAGAAATAATTACCTTAAGAGAAAAGTCAAATAGGGGAGAGGACCCAATAGTTGAGCATGTTTCAATAGTTGTGATAGTAATTGATTATATAATGTCCAATAGTTGTGATAGTAGTTGTTTATATAATTCCCAATAGTTGTGACTTGACTATCCATAATTAAACAAAATGTATTCCTTTGATCTAAAAAGAAACCAATCATGTGATGCCACATCAGTGCTCAACTACCCATGATGTGAATGCACAAGTATTGGTCTCACTTTTTTTTTGGGCCTTTTTGGACACCTTGACAAAAAACATGCTGATGTGGCATCATATTTGATGATGTGGCCCTGAAACAAAAGTTATAAGCAGGGGACTTATCGAGTAAGCTACTATAAAAAATTGGGAGTGATTTGAAATTTCCATGTAGGATTTTGAGAAGCATGAAGTTAGGGTGCACAACTACTGGATCCTCTCCCCTATGCTTTAATTCTTTTAATGAACTGTTGCATACTTTGAAGAGAAATGTTTTGGATTAATTTTTTTTGTACCTGGTGACAGTAGTAGGCATTATTCCATTTCAAATTGTTTAATAGGTAGATTAATAATTATACTTATTAACCAATGAAAAGTTAGAATACTTTAAAAATAATAAAATATTAAGAAATTAAATACAATAGTACAAAATTGTGACATCTATCCTTTTCACACATATGAAAGCAAAGAATTGAGAATGTGAACTTTAGGAAAGCAAAGGATTGATAATGTAAACTTTATGAAAAAACATTTATTTATTGACATCTATGACAAGATAAGTCACATATGTTTCAATATACAAATTGTCACCTACAGATTCATCAAGGCCAAGCTTACAATTGTTAAAAAAGTCATAAATCTAAAAAGAAGCCTGAAATATCCATTTGATGGCTTGATTCATAAACTTATACAAGAAGAAGTCGCTCAAGTGTTCTTTCAATCCTTTTTTCTTTTTGGGACTCTCTGCCCTGTCTTGCTCTGCCTCTTTCTCTGATTTCTATTATGTCCTCTCGATGATGTTGGTTCTCATGGACAAAAAATTGGAGGGTAGTTGGTATAAAATTGATTTGTTTGCAAAGTGAGTGAAACCCAATATTGGATTCTAAGTTGAAATTGGGCAAGAAGTATATAATGACTGACTAGTTGGGTTGTGTTGCATAATATACAAGTCTAATCTACAATCAAGAACCCAATTCTAATTTGGCTCACTATCATGAATCCAACTGTAATCTACACTACAATGAGCCCAATTTTAATCTAGTATACAATCAAGAAACCCATATTTAAATCTCAAGAATCCATTTCTTTTAAGCCCTTGAAGGTCTGTAGCAATAGAGGTCAATGCTAGACTTGTTACTAGTTCCCACAATAGGAATGAGCTTGTAGTGATCAGGCTGATAAATTTGGTGTAAGTCTATTACTATAAAATCCATTATATTTTATCAAATCCATATAGTACAATTCGCAACTTGAATGAGGATACTGGCTTAAGCATTGTTGTATATTTTTTTTCTTTTTTTATGTACTATTATTGGTATTCCAACCAGTCTTAACAGTTTTAGATTGGTTGGGATCTCTTGTGAATAGTTCATGTTCTATTTTCTATCGCTTGTAAATGAATTGTTTGATTTCATCTTGAAAAACCTAAAAACAAAAGATAAATAAATTCCAAAAATGAGACAAAAATGAGATTAAAATTTAGGATATAATTCAAATTTTTCCAATGGCTAGAAATAAAAATTTCATATTTTATGATAAATCCAAAGACATGTCAAGGTATATTAGCTTTGGATTATAAACTATATGGTCATTATTCTACTTAAACAATAGACACCCCAAAAATAAAGTAAAGGAATATTTTCCTTATATCCAATCCAAGCTACAAAGATGATTTGCCAATGCCAATGCATTTGTAAATTTCTAATTTAGCTACTCACTTTCTTGCATGTAAGTAATCAAAGCATATTAATACATAACAATGGTACAAATGTAAGTAGAATCTCCCAAATTTTACATATTCACAAAATATACTTTGTCTACTATAGGTAAAGTCAATATTCCAAAAGAACCCTAAATACCTATAGCTTTTGTAGTGTTTTGAAAGATAAGTAAAAACCCAAAGGATAAAAAATGCATCCAAGATAGAAACTAGGAGGAAAAGAAACAATCTTACTTTCCCTAAAAGATCATCAACTATCCCAATGTTCATTCTCCACCACACCAATCAATTCAGAAGCCATGAAATATGTTGCACCAAGAAGAATCACCTTAAACATAAGCCCACCAAGTGTAGGTCTAACTACACCATGTAACCCATTAGCACAACCAAAATGAGAAGATGGGCTATGGTTTTAATCACTGCCCCAAAAATAACTACCCAGAAGGTGATTCCCATGGGCTTAATCCCAATTGCATTAAAATTTTCATACTCAAAGTACCACAATGTCATTTCAAACATACCCAAGGCAATAACTAGGGTAATGTAATTTTGCAACTATAAAGTATCCTTCCAAAATCTAAGAATTAGTTTCATTCTCAATATTGTTTTTGACACTATTTTCATTGGCCTTTAAAAAATAAAAGTTGTTTTGCCAAAGCTTTTTTCGATAACTTGCATATTAGTTTTGGTCCAACATTGTGAAAAAATGATTTGGTAAAAACACCAATACATGTATTAACAAATAGACTTAACATTAATTTTACTATAAAAACCATTATTTCCTTAACTATTGAATTTCATGCATATAGAATAGATATGCAAGTTGTCCAAACAAAACAATGTTACTAGTTCAAATTGTCATGCCCAAGAAACATGTTTTGTAACTCCACAAAGTATTGTTAAGGTTGGATGGAATAAAATTGTTGTGTTACAACTTAAAAATCTATTTTCCTCTGTATACATGTAAGATTGACTTGACACCTATCACACACCTCGAACAACATCAAACAACCTCAAACAACATCAAACAATATGGAAGATCATCTTTGATCATCCTGTAACATCTCAGAATGACAAGGAATCATCCTATAACATCTCAGAATGACTCAAAATCGTCCCATAATATCTCAAAATGACCTAAAATCATCTCATAACATCTCAGAATGACTCAAAATTGTCCTATAACATCTCAGAATGACTCAAAATTGTTCCATAACATCTCAAAATGACTCAAAATTGTTCCATAACATCTCAAAATGACTCAAAATTGTTCCATAACATCTCAGAATGACTCGAAATTATCCCATAACATCTTAGAATGACTCAGAATCATCCTGTAACATCTCGAAATGACTCAGAATCATCCCATAACATCTCAAAATCATCTCGTAACATCTCATAATAACTCATAATCATCCTATAACATCTCATAATAACTCAGAATCATCCCGTAATGTCTTAGAACATCTCAAAATCACCCCAAAACAACTCAAAATCATCCTATAACATCTTAGAATCACCCTAAAACGACTCAAAATCATCCCATAATGTTTCAAATCAGCTCAGAATCATCTCACAACATCCCACATCACACCACATCAAAACAACATCAAAAACCCTAATTCCTATATTAATTGAATAATACAACATTATTTAACTAATTCACTTTTTCATCATTTCAGACAAATTAAATAAATTTTATTTATTTAATAAACTCCTAAAAACTCTAATTCCTCTATTGATTAAATAAAACAACAATATTTGATTAATTCGCATTTCATCATTTTGACCAATTAAATAAATCACATTTATTTAATAAAGTCCTAATCCCACTTTATTTCGTCCTGACTGATTAAATAACACCAATATTTAATTACATCACTAAATCATCTTATTCCCCTAAGTGGATTAAATTATTAAATACTAATTTATTTATGGCACTTTCCCTCCAAAATTTGAATAATTAAATCAAACTATTCGATTAACTCATCATTCATCCACACTTTACACACGAACTTTGGAGGCTTCGCTGTGATAAGAGCAATCCAACATCAAGCGAATACACTCTGCTATGGGATGGTGAAACTATCTTTTTTTTTAATTTCATTTGGTAATCGGTAGGTTCCTTATTATGTTTGCAATAGTATAGCTCAATCTCATATTAACTTAGGAAAAATTTTCATTTGGTGCACAAAAATGAACAACAAAAAACTCACATATGATTTTGGTGCTGTTAAAATAAACTAATTTTAAAGATTTCTAAGTTAGGAAATTTTGTTTGGTACTCTAAAATGAGCAAACAACAAACTCACATTTAGTTTTGGTGCTATTAAAAATTGAACAAAATTTTAAGCTCTTCTAAATTAGGAACTTTCGTTTGGTACACTAAAAATGAACAACAAACTCACATTTGATTTTGGTGTTGTTAAAATGAACCAATTTTAAGCTTTGTAAGTTAGGAACTTTCATTTGGTGCTCATAAAAAGAACGAAAACACTTCAATTTTAGGCTCTAAAGAATGAACACATTTCATGTTTTCATAATTAGGAACCTTTAAATTTTGGTGCATAAAAAGAGAAAAAAATGTTTTCCATTTTGTTGACGCACACACGTTTTACATTTGTTGACCAAGATAGGACGAGGACTACCTTTCTTAGAAACACTTCTATTGGAGCTCATAAAAAATGAACAAATGTTTCTTTATGATTTTTCACCATTGCTATCTTAACTGCTTGATGTCCTAAACACTTTGTATTGATGCAAGTTAAAAATAACTTTGTTTTGCTTTACTCATAATTTTTTGGGGATAACATCGCTTGAGGTGTTTAAAATGAATCAATTTGCAATGAAGTTTTTTCTATAAATATAGTGATTGGCAAGCTAAAGTGTTTTGTTTTCTCCCCTCACATGTTTTGGCGATCTTAGGTAAGAAAATAACATATTTGAGCTATGCATTTTATTTTCCAAATTTTACCTTAGAGAGGGGACTTGCTATGAGACACATCTCACACTAGAGAACTCATTGCAAGGTCTTGAAGCACATTTACTAGCGAGCTATATTAAAGGTTGTGAAATCATAAGAAAGTAGCTTCAAGCCATGCTGACAACATACTGCACCTAATCCCATACCTTAAGTGGAATAGGAATGGTTAAAGAGCCTTAAGTGGCCAATGGATGAGTGTCAAATTTATGTGTTCACAGTTACCACTAAAAACCAAATTATTTTAGAGGCCACTCTATTATCGAAAAACATTCTCTGAAAGTGATGCATCAAAATTTACTTTTGAGAAGTTACTTGCCATGTCCGACTACAGGCATGTGCCATAAGTTGCATGTAAAATCGTCTCTTCAGAGCATGAGGCAAGCCTACCTAAGAGAATGGTGTCCATCCCATAAGGTTGTAATTACTAATTTATGTTAAAATTTCCCCATTACATTCAAAACAATTCGACATCAAATTTTTTGATTGGTTTAATAAAAATAACATATTCAAAACAAAAATTGAACGATATGGTTGAACCATGAACCATTTGATTTAGTGCATACTTTTGAAAGAAGCCTTATGTTTGCACCCCTTTGAAAGGATCTCTCCTTAAAGGTTTTTGAACATTCTGGCTTTGATTTCAGGGTACCTTAATCAAAGTAAACATTTGGGAACTATGGCTTGGGTGTTGTGATTTCACAACCTAAGTTATAGACATGAAGGTCACATAAGTCCATGCTTGTTAAGTTAGTCCAAGTGTTGTCTTATCACTTGCCATACTTCAAACGTGGAGAAAAATTTGAGAGAAATTTGTTTATAGGATTATTGTTCAAACCAAAACAAATTGGAAAGATAGAAGGTCAGATAGTCCCACATCCATTATTTTCATCCTACCTATTTGAAATCAAAATCAAACAAACCATTAAGGTCATTCCTCCATTCAGACATTCATGATATCAATAGTTACTTGGGACTCACAAATAGTACAAGTAAGCTTTCTTGCAACATATCATCTAGACAAGGAAGTGGAATATAAACCTTAGTTCTTCAACATTTTGATTTCCAAGAAGTGGTATCAATTCAAAACAACACTTAAACCCTAGGGTCTTGAGCTTCAAAACAACCAAAACATAACACCATCAAAATTTATGACCATCTGGTGACCATCTACCCCAGTTCAGCAACCAGATCTTGTAGCACCAATCCTTCAACCTAATCTCACATATATCGAAGGTGAACAAATTGACATCATAAGCAACTTGAGAACCTTCATTTTTCAGAAGAATGAAACACCCCACCAATTTCTCACCACATCAATTGTCCTAGATGAAGAGGAAGAGAAAGTTGACATAGTAGTAGAGAGACTCATATTACCACCACCCGCATGACAATAAATATCCACTTCATGATCTCACACAAGGTCAAGATCCCTAAGGTAAATTCCATAGGTCATCATTTTAGACTTAGGCATCTTAGTCCAAAATCTCTCAAGAAAAACCTTTGGGCACTTCACGAAACCAGAAGTAGGTTGGTATATAACTTTTATAAACGGGCTTCCAAGAATAATCTAATATTGTATTCCTTCTACTACTATCAAAATCTGGGTATGTTCCAATAGTTCCATTATCTTACATAATATGTAGGGAAAACATCAGGTCTTTAGAATTTGAGTCAACTAGAGAGTACACCACTCTCCCATAGGAGACCCAAGTTGTTTATGATAACCATGAGATCACAACATAGGAAAAATATGGAAGCCAACGAAAATACCACCAGTATCCCACCAAAAACTTCCATGAATGATGAGAGTAGCCCATGGGGCTATAGGAGAAGTGACCACTAGCATACAAAGACACTTTCACTGAGGAAGAAATAAGTCACAAATAGGAGTTAATGGAACAAAGTAACTAGGATCCCAACATAGTAGTTATAGAGGAGGTAAGTGGTGAAGAAGAGATAAACGAGGAAGAACTATTTGAACATTCTAACAACCCCAAGGTTCTCAAACTAATGGACAAGTTGTTAAGAAAGGACTCAAAATCCTATTTCTTCAAGTTAGCACAAAGCGGTGCTAAATTACCCATGGACTTCAATGTAGAAGCTCTCAAAGGCCCCAATATTATTCCCTTAGGGAACAACTCAGTTGTGAGATGAATAACCCAACCTCTAGAGATGTTGAATATGCCACATGTGTTCTCACAAAACAATGATCAACCCAAAGAGAACCCCTTGTTCAGAAAACCAACTCAGGTTTGAACAAGTAGAAGTAGCACAAATGTACCAAGGGGGGCCATCTCAATATGAACCTTAGAATAATAATCCACCTCTTGGGAAATATATACCTCAGAACACATCAAGAATCGACCCTTCCCAAAAAAATTAGTACCATCAATAGGGTGGAACATAGGGTCCCCTTCTGAATAATCAATACCATCAATAGGGTGGAATACAGGGGCCCCCTCTGAACATTCAATACCTTCAATAGGGTGGACCACAAGGTCCCCTTCCGAACCAACAATACCATCAATAAGGTGTCTTGCCAATGTATCATCAGGGTAACCTTTAGTTTAGTCCTACCCAGTAGGGTGTGCCGCATAGCACCCTCAATCAGTCATCCCAACAAGGTATCCCACCAACGCATCATCAAGGTAACCTTTAGCTTAGTCCTACCCAACAAGGTGTGCCACAGAGCACCCTCAATTAGTCATCCCAACAACAAGGTGTCCCACTAAGAAATAATCAAGGTAACCTTCATTTTAATCCTACCCAGCAGGGTGTGCCACAGAGTGCCCTAATTCACTCATCCCAACAATAAGGTATCCCACCAATGCATCACTACGGTAACCTTCAATTTAGTCTACCCAACAAGGTGTGCCATAGAGCGTGCTTCTTTAGTCATCCTATCAACAAGGTCACCCACAAATGCATCATCAAGGAATCCTACCGTATGTTCCACCCCAACAACAAGGAGTTAAACCTCCTTATACACAACAAGGAATTAACCCTCCTTACATCCCATATGACTATCAAGGTCCCGTACCTTCACAATACCCAATCTATAACCAAAACCTGGTAGGACAACAAGGTTATCACATGCAACCTTCACAAACACATGTACCCAAAACGAAGATGGAACTAAGGCTAGATGTTGTCACCCAAAAAATAGCAGATATGCAGATAGGAAAACAAAATAAGACATACACTTTGCAAGAAATTTGTTTGTTCCCATTTGATCGTTCCATCACAACACTACCCTTTCCAAAAAACTTTGAGATACCCAGATTTGAAAGAAAGCAAAAAGGAGTAGGAGATCTAGAAGAAAATGTACGAGAATTCTCGGTATCATGTATGGAGGTATAGAAAAATGATTCCTATCTCATGAGACTCTTTCCACATAGCCTTACAGGTCATGTTATGGAGTGGTTCACTCGTCTACAACCCAGAATCAGAACTTTTGATGAACTATCTAGCAAATTTATAACTCACTTCTTGTTTAATATAGAACAAGATGTAACCATCATGAGTCTATCCACAATCAAAAAGGACCCAGAAGATTCCTTCACCTCCTACCTATAGAGATGGAAACACAAAGTGAATCGGTGCAAATGGCCCACTCTAGACAAGGAGTTGGTGGATATTTTCATCACAAATGTCTTGCCCGAAATAAACTATTGGCTCACTATGCTATGTCCTGTAGAATTTAAAGAAACAATTAAAAAGGGATTACATATTGAGAGAGCCCTCATAGTAAGAGGAAACTTAAAGACAAACATCTCAAAAGATAGTCCCTCTAGTTCAAATGAGAAACCCAAAATCTGGGCTAAAAATAAGAACGTTACAAACGATGGAGTGGTAGATGCTAGAGTAGTATGGAAAACACAAAACACAAATCAGAACAAACCATAAGTGGCACAAACAAGCTATGGTCCCAACAACACACAAATAAACCAAATTATCTATCCCAAGAACAATTAGGCTGTAAACCAATAGACAAATTAGGGAGGGCAACATAGGAAATATGATCAACCTAGGAAGAAATTTACTATATTAGGCGAGTCACTTGAAATAGTTATGTGCAAACTAGTACAATGGAACCTCATTAAAAGAAATGATCACCCAAATTATGAGGAACCTAGCTTTAAGACACCATGGTACAATGAAAAGGTCTTGTGTGATTTCCATATGATCAAAGGACATACGACTAACAATTACATGCATCTCAAACACATCATTCAGGACTTAATAGACAAAGGGGAAGTGGTCGTTGATCATTGACCCAAAAATAAGGACCTCCAAATATACTCAAATTTGATCCCAAATCACGCTAAGAGGAATGATAAAGGAAAGGGACAAGAGTACCATAATGCTAATTACACATACGGTGACATAGTTTTAGGAACCCTCTCACAAGTTGATGACAATCAGGAAAATGTAGTAACAATATGAGGAGGAGATAAGAACTACAATGCAACTACATGTTGTGGAAGAGTTACAATACAAGGAGCACCTCCCAAACCCACAATCAAGTCACCAAGTGACTACAACCTTGTGGAATAGTTAAAGAAGACACATGCCCTCATCTAAATCTTAGAATTGTTAAAATTGTCACTCGCATATAGGGAGATATTGGAAAAAGCTTTGGAAATGTTAGTCCCTAATGACCTCAATCCCAGCTAGTTCCAAGCCATGGTTGGAAAAATTACTGCAAGTAATAACTTAGTCTTTTCAAAGAAAGATTTACCACAAAGAACATTCCATAATCAAGCTCTATACATAGAGGTTGGTGTTCATAAGACCATGGTCAAAAGAGTATTGATAGATAATGGTGCAGGTTTAAACATATGTACCTTAAAATTCATAAAATAGTCGAGGTATTCTGATGACATGATTGAAAAAGGAAAGAGTATCACCATAAGGGCTTATGATGACAAAGAGATTCTAAAGGGACAGTCAGGTTGTTGGTGTAGATAGGACTAGCAGTAACAAAAACTACTTGTCAAGTACTAAATCTTGAGTTACCATACAACCTACTCCTGGGACGCCCTTGGAACCATGCATTACAAGCAATTCCTTCCACTTTACATCAATGCCTAAAGTTTCCCCATGAAGGAAAGGAAGTAACACTATATGCTGTTCCCGAACCTTTCCATTTTTATGCAAAGTTGGAGGAGAAATACAACAAAATCCAATGTGTGCCTAGCAATGATATATCCTTCCACTCCTTTTCTTATGTCGACCCTTCCATGCTTCCATCAACCTCCACCAAAAACATATCGAGTGAGAAACCGAAAGCATAAGCCAAGATTCAAGTACTTGACAAAGGTAATGGAAACTACCATTTTAACCAAGCATTCTACATCGACATGCTTCCACCAACACCTATAGTGTATGGAGGTCCAAAAGAGATCAAGATAGTACAAATGATAGTCAAACCCATATATTTACTAGATGAGGAGACATGAAAGATGAATAAATATTTGAGGAGGACATTTCATCTATAATCTACAAGGAGGACCAAAAAGAAGCACAAAAGCCACAACCCATTTTAATTGATCCTAACACTAGAGGGTATCAATTAGTCAAAAAATGGGATACAATGGAATAGGTGGCCTCGAGCTACATAAATAAGGTCGATCCAATCATATCATAGTGGAACAGAGACAAAAGAATATGGGGCTAGGTTATAAACCAAAAAGATGTGGTCATTCCAAAACTGCACAAACCTCTTGGAAGAAATGAGAAACTTCTGCCAGTGTTAAGGTACTGGATATTTACCATGTCATGGAAAATGAATTACCCATTGAAGACTTATTTGACAACTTTCGAAATGATAGGTTCCCTCTCTAATACATGAAAACCATTCCCAACATCTATTACCATTTTGAAATGAAATCTAATGAATACAAATGGGATTCTCCTTCCTTCATCATAAGGTATGATTCCCCCGACTCTAGTAATGATGATGTAGATACCCAGTGGGAAAAAGTCACCAAAGCCATATTGACCCTTTCACCTAATTTTGTAAGCTTTTCAGACCAAGATGATAGTCTCCCACTCTGCTGCCCACAACTCATAGATTAGGATCAACAACAAAATTCACCTATTTTGGATCAATTCCAAAATGATGAGGCCATCACAGAGTTCATGGGACTTCAAACAGACATACCAACAAGAGATCACAAAGAAGGATTCGTCATGGAACTAGAACAAGAGGCATACTTTGGTGGAGAGATTGAATCTTCTAGTCACGAAAATGAAAGAAAAAACATAAAGATACAATCCCCTAAAGAAAACCAAACTATGACTCTATCGGATCCAGAAAAGAGAAAAACAAAGGATGCATTCGAAGGTGAAAACCTCCTAGAGGCACCCGAGGATGGAGGATTCAATCTCCCCATATCATAATATCAAGAAAGATCAACACTCCTTAGAGAAGAAACAAAATCCATAAATGTTGGTACAACAAAGAACCCAAAGATAATATACCATGCAACATCACTTGATCTTGAGGAGAAAGAAAATTTCATAGCATTCATCAATGAGAGAAAGGTAAACTTTTCCTAGACCTATGTTGACATGCTTGGATTAGATCCAGTATTAGTGGTACATCACCTAGTTGTAATTTATGGAGCAAAGCCTATCAAGCAAAAACTCAAAAAAATGCATCCACAGATAGCATTATTGGTAAAGGTAGAGCTAAAGAAACTACTACATGTGGGTTTGATCAAACCCATCGACTATCCACAATGGATATCAAATCTAGTACCAGTTTCCAAACCCACTGGGGGCATAAGGATATGTATAGACTTTAGAGACTTGAACAAGGCTTGTCCAAAAGATGAATTTTTGTTACCAAGCATTGACATGATTGTAGATCTAACATCAAGGCATGAGATGCTATTCTGAATGGATGGTTTCTCTAGATATAACCAAATAAAGATCTCTCTAGATGATCTGTTGGAAACATGCAACACTGAGAGGGGGGGTGAATCAGTGTTGTGCAAAAATTAACATTATTTACCTTTATCTTCAAAGCACTTGTAACATTCAATCAAAATGCATGAACAAGAAGAAAAAAATCATGACATAATAACACCAATTTTTTTATGTGGAAACCATGTTAGGGGAAAAACCATGGTGGATGGACAATCCACAATATGATCTGAGTATACTCAAATATAGTTCACAATATGGGGAATGCACTTGCATTTAGGCGCACTGCCTAGAGCTCACTGCTCAAAGGGAAGGCTCACTGCCTTACAAAGATAATTAGATTAAAAACATATGAGAGTTTGAAGTGAGAAAAATAGCATCTACATATGCTTGATTACAGTTTTGGTTAGGCACAA
Organism: Sequoiadendron giganteum; assembly: GCA_007115665.2. Classification (NCBI taxonomy): domain Eukaryota; kingdom Viridiplantae; phylum Streptophyta; class Pinopsida; order Cupressales; family Cupressaceae; genus Sequoiadendron; species Sequoiadendron giganteum. The sequence goes on from CM021104.1 coordinate 571,390,903, forward strand.
TATTCAATATTTTGTCCTACAGACTAATTCTGCACTTCTGCTCACACTCGCAACATAGATCCTTCATGCACAAGTGAAACTATGCATTATCAATTTTCTTCTCTGCACTAATTCACAATTCACATCAACACACCCTTCATACACACATAAAAATGATATAGATGATCTCTTATATATATCCGCAACATATAATTCAATTGCTATATGTCGGCTTCAATAGAAAAAAGTGATATTTTACATCTGTCAGCTCAAATCATGGGTAAATCTTAATGTGCATCCACAACGGTCGACCACAACATAGCTAGGACCCAAACAAAGATTCACTTGAACACAAAAACACTTAACTAATTACTTCCCATACATCCGCAAAATGGTTCATTCACGAGTTCGGATCTAGTATAGATAAAACTGAGAATTAGCTAGCTGGATCTTCTAACTTCAACACGGATCAATATGAGGCACTGAGATTTATGGATAACACTTGGAATGTGTCGATCAAATTTCACTGAGATGTGCAACACAAAATATTAACTAAAGATCTGTATGTGAATCGATGAACCCAAAAATGTCAGATGCTTTGTTCTTCCTTAACTGTTTGCAATCTGACTGTTGGTAGGAACAAAATATCATGTGTGGATCCAATCACCGACTTGGGTTGCCATTAATGACAACACCAAATGATATTCACAGTGTCTCTTGCCAACATGATCAACACGAAACAACATTCACTTGTGCTTGGGGAACTTTATGTTGGAATGTAATGCCTTTTGGTATGAATAATGCAGGAGCAACCTATCAAAGAGCAATGGCAACCATATTCCATGACTTGCTACACACAATCATGGAGGACTATGTGGATGAAATCCTAGCAAAGTCAATGAAAAAGGCATATCACTTGACAAACCTAACAATGGTATTTGATCAATTGGAATAGTATAATTTGAGACTCAACCCTAAAAATGTGTATTCAGAGTAAAATCTGGAAAACTATTAGGGTACATAGTGTCAAGAAGAGGGATAGAGGTGGACCTTTCCAAGGTAAAATCTATAATGGATATGCCTCCACGAAAGACACTCAAACAATTAAGGATCCTACAAGGGAAGCTACAATCAATTAGGTGATTTATCACACAACTGGCAAACAAATTTCACTCTTTCACTCATCTCCTACACAAGGATATCACCTTTAAATGGGATGGGAGATGTGACCAAGAATTCCATCAAGTCAAGGAGTATCTACTCACTCCTCTTGTACTCATGCTACCAATTCCAGAAAAAGGAGATGATAGTTTATGTGTTTACCACAAAAGTAGCATTGGGAGCTCTCCTGGCATAGCTAAATGACAACAATAAAGAAAGGGCAGTCTACTATATCACAAGAACACTGGTGGGCTATGAATTTAAATATTCACCCATTGAAAGAGCCTATCTCTCAATCATGTTTTCAACACAAAAAATGAGATATTATATCTTGAACAAAAAATTGAAACTAATTTTGAAGGTGGACCCACTCAAATATTTACTAGCAAAAGCAACCTTAACATGGTGAATAGCTAAAAGGGTGATGATCTTGAGTAAATTTGATATAGAATACATAGAAAATAGAACTATAAAGGGACAAGTGATAGAAAACCAACTAGCTGAAGCACCCATAGATGATCATAAACCTCTCACAGTGGATTTTCCAGATGAGAGTGTCTTGATGACATAACAAACAAGGAAATTGACTCTATACTTTGATGGGTCCCATACTCAACATGGTTTTGGAGCAGGTATTTTATTTCTCACACCATAGGGAGATAGTATACCCAAGGCCTGTAGGATTGGATTCCCCTACACAAAAAACATCTCGGAGTATGAAGCTCTTATCACGGGGCTCAAAATGGTGATCAAATGGAGAATAAAAGAGATACATGTCTTTGGAGACTCTCATCTAGTAATTAGACAGGTGAATGACGAATACCAAACAAAAGATGACAAATTGCTACCATGCAAAAGTATGGTGGATAGCTTCAAGGAGTACTTCATCAAAATAACCTTTGAACAGGTTCCTCAAATTAATAATAGAGTTGTTGATGCAATGTCCATAATAGGATCACTTCTTGATATTCCTCATAATGTACCCGTGTATGAATTCCTTGTGGAACAACTACTGGTTCCGACATTCGACATCCCAAAATCAGAAATAGTATGTGTTGTTGTTGGTCCTAACTCTCTATGGTACCAAGATACGTTTGAATATATCCAAAATGGTATCATACCACTTGAATTAACAACTACTCAGAAGAAAACCTTCACCCCTAAAACCTCCCATTTTATGATCTTAGGAGAAACCCTATACTGTCGTAGCCTAGATGGTATGTTACTCTGGTGCCTTAACACAAAAGAAGCAAAAACGGCCTTACAAGAGGTCCACGAAGGTATTTATGGATCCCACTCTAGTGGACCTAACTTAGTCCAAAAGATACTTAGAGCAGGGTACTATTGGCGTTCCATGGAGCAAGACTGTATTCAACATTCTAGAAGGTATCAACAATGTCAACAACACAGTGATCTATTTCATGCACCAACACAAGAATTGAGACCTATCACAATGCCATGGTCTTTTTTCGTAATGGGGATTAGAATTGGTAGGTAAAATATCACCCGCTTCATCCAATGGGCATAAATTCATTATCACCGCAACAAATACTAATGGATAGAGGCAATTCCATTGACCTATATCACTGACAAACAAATATCAATTTTTTTTTTTGAATTATCTCATTTGTAGGTATGGAATCCCACAGACAATTGTAACAGACAATGAGACCCCATTCAAGAATCGGGATGTCCAAGAACTTTGTTCCAAATTCTCTATCCAACTTATATTTTCTATGCCCTACTATCCTCAAGGAAATAGTCAGGTAGAGGCATCCAATAAAATAATCCTAAAAATATTGAAAATACTATCAATGAAGCTGACCGTGATTGGCATTTGTAGCTAAACCTAGCCTTATGGGCTTATCGAACTAGCATTCACACACCTATTGGCACCACACCTTTTTCCTTGGTTTATGGATTAGAAGTTGTATTACCTATCGAGGCCAAAATCCCCACATTGCGAGTCTCATTAAAACGCATGGTAAGTAATGAAGAGTATAGGGTATCTAGACTGAATGAATTAGAGCTCCTAGGTTAAAGGTATTTGAGCACGTTAAACCATATGTAGGTTTATCATAATCGGCTCAAACAAAGCTATGACAAGAGAATCAAAGATAGAAGCGTTCAAGTTGGTGACTCAGTCCTCAAGGAGAATCAGAAGATACAATTAAATCAAGATGGCAAGGGAAAATTTGAACCTAACTGGTTAGGACCATTCATCATAAAAACAAGCTATGACTCTAGGGTATATCAGTTGGCTACTCTCGAAGGAGAACCTTTAGCCGAAACATTGAACAACAACCACCTCAAGAAGTTCTATACATGAAACATGTCAGAATACCCTAGGCAAAAGGGTAAAAATCCAAAAAATGGAAAAAAGAGATAAAAAATATAAAAATAATAATCAAAAAGCAATAAAAATAGGAAAGAGAAATAAAAAATTCTTTGAGTGAAAACTAGTTTGTGGCGCTCCTTGAATAGGTGTCATAGTGAAAACTTGGCAAAAAAGTGCTATGTGTGAATAAAACATGCATCATTATCTATCAACACTTTTCCATAGCATCCACCCATCCATTTCATAAATCATGTGTCCAACCATGGCTTGTCACTGATTAGGGTAAGTCATTTTATTGGGGGCAACTTCCCAAGGTTGGTCATGAATTAGGTCTTGTAGCATCCGATCATGGTCATAAAACAACAAAAGACAAAACACTAGAAAACAACCAAAATAAAAAAACATGTGAAAAACATCATTGGATTATTCCTTCACTCAGACAGTCTAAGATATGAAAATTTGCTTGGACCTCACAGCTAGTTCAAGTGAATTTCCTACAACATATCCTTTATACATAGAAATGAGATATCAATCCAAGCTATCGATGTTGTTTACCCAAAAACAATTCATGCTTTGAGTCAAATGGTCGAACTACGTGGTCTCTGCGTGTACAACGTAGGCAGGGATTTTTAGCCCCTAAGACCCTTGGTTAGTTCCCTTAGGTTTCCAACATGCTTTATTTCAACTTAGTTAAAAACTGAAAAATACCAAAAACATATACAATATACAAAATCCAAAACCATTCACAAAACAGAAAGGTTGAACGAAGTGAACTACGAGCCTCTATGTGTACAACGTAGGCAAGGTTTATCTTTCATGAACCCCCGAGGCCCTGGGTTAGTCCCCTAAAAACAAAACAAAAACAACATCATAAAACTTAGAAAAACAAAAGTCTTGTCCCATCATCAACATCCACAATAAATGTTTCAACCATAATAAAGAAACTGTCCCAATCACCCTTTGACAAAACAAACAAACAAGCAAAGAAAACATCAACAACTAGAAGTTTCAAGCACAAACAATCGATAAAGAGTTGACTATAAACAGACAAAAATAATGCCAAAGTATCAACTACGTATCTTTTTAAACAAGTCTCAACAACATCTTGAGATATGCCTTAACAAATTTTTTCCTACGATAGACATGATCAACAATGGATGATAGCCCCACCCTAAACAGATATGGCAAGTGATACTGCAACTTTTCTTTTACCTTTTTTTGGTCTTACTTTTGGTGATTTAATTTATTGACTCATTCCCAGGATCTCTTAAGGATGTTCATAAGGATTTAGAGAAAAAGGAATGGGGGCAATTGAGCGTCATTTCGATTTGTTGTTTGTAAGATATTTTTGTGATATTACCATGGTGAATACTTGATTTATTAAGTATGAAAGTTGTATTAAAACAGTTCGTCAGTTACATGTTAGGTGCTCTATACCTCTCTGTGTGACTGCTCTGATTTTTTTTTTCATGCGACCCCCCCAATACTTTAAACAAATTTTCCGTATGTCTGGAATGAACAAATACACTCTTTGTTTGTAGAGTCAAATTCCATGCAATAGATAGAAATTCACATTGGTAATCCATACCCTAGTGCATTGTATCTGTTTGCTACATCAAATAGTGTTTTTCAAATAACGAAGTCTCTATAGTGAAGCAAAAGCAACTTGTCAATTCTATCCATCATCATATTTCTACTAACTAACAAACATCATCATATTTCTTCTAATTAACATCATACCTCTACCTATCATCATATTAATTCTAATTAACATTCATCCTGTATGAACATCATCAATATTATATCCATGTTGCATCCACAAATGTTATCAATACATATCATGATGATAATAAACCAATTAAAAAAATCATGTATCATGTATGGGGAATTCATTTATCAACATCCATCTATCATAAAATGAGACAAAGTATGATTCATTCATCCACATCAAATTCATACATCAAAAAAGAAAAGAAAAAATATATAAACATACACCATAATATATATCACCATCACATAAACATAAAATGATGTTGAATTTGGTGCAGGAGCACCTACAACCACAATGCATAATTTGATGTGGTAAAGAGTGTCATGGTGAATTTGAATGATTCTAGGTTATTATGGGAGTGTTAAAAGTTTTTTTCATGTTTAATAAGGTCTATAGAGACCATTTTTCATGTATTTAGGGGTCTAGGAGTCATTGGAGTTCAAAGGGTAAAAATTGCAAAATAATGCAATGTTGTCAAACAAGAAAAGTTGTCAAAGTGCAATTTTGGGGAATATGAAAAGGCATTGAAGTTAAAAGGATATTTTTGGTTGGTTAATGGGTATTTTCTGAATTAGAAATGTATAAAATCCTCTTGAAGGCTTGAATGAAGGTGGTTCTATCATTTTGGAAGCATTTCCAATAAAGAAGCAAACGTTTGAAAGTAGATTTACTGAGTTTTTTTAATCTTCTCTTCCCGTGTACGGTCTAGTACAAGATTCCATTGGTCTGAAACTCATATAATATTGTGGTAATATGTTTTAATATTCTTCTCCATTTGTTTTGAGGGTCCTTAATTGATATTTGTAAAAGAAAACTTCATTTTCTTGGCATTGCCTGTAATAGGCCAACAAGGTTTGAATTTGGAGTTTATTTAATGTTGGAGCCATTCCTCCTACTGTGGTGACTTGTTTCTCAGAGGAATGGCCTGTACAATTTTATTTTAGGTGTTTTTATTTTTTTGAAGTCCTTAAAATTTGGTTTGGTGGCTTGGAGATGTTGCCCTAGGGTTGGGCAGAGTATTTTCATGGGAAAATTGAGTAACCTAACCACGGTTTTGGTGAATTATTGGTGGAATGATCTATGAGAGGGATTAATGAGTATGTGCATGCTTTATGTGGGGTGTTAGGAGCATTGAATTGGTTGGGTGAACCTTGGGACTATATTTTTCATTAAAACCCTAGGTATTTGCATGTAAATGGAGGGTTTGTTAGATCAGTGTTGAGGAAGCGTTGGAATGGAATTTTTTTTGTGGAATTTGATGTTTTGATACATCAAAAATGACTATTTGATGAGTTTTTGTGAAGATTAGGTGAATAGGAGAGACCTCCTTTATAAATTGAGGTTAATTGGTGTCCTAAAAATAGGGGTAGTTTGTTATTTCTCAAGGTTGTGTCAAATAAGTCACTTGTAATATTTTGGGAAAGTTGTGTTGGGTTTGTGGGAAGTCCCAATTGATGTTTTCTTACCCATTGTACGACCTTCTCTAAAAGATATCTTCAAAATTTGTTTTTTGTAGCTACAAGGCCTTTAGGGGTGTGTTTTTGGATAAGGTGAATTTGTATGAGCATCTTAATCTTGTTAGATGCCTCTTATGACCATGTGGAAGACCTTAACCTCTTGGTGAAGTAGGGATCCATCTAGTATTGTATCAGTTGGTATCAGAGCTCAGGGACAAGATTCCTTGTGGTTGGATTTTGCAGATTTGAAGAAGAAGGTGAAAAGTCAAGGTTGAAAGAATGCCTCCAAAAGGTGTTGGTGCTGCTAGAGAGTTGTAGGACCTAAAAGAGAAGCATGCTAAGCTTCTGGAATCTTATAATATAGTGTTGGCAAGGATTGATCCTTTAAGACAAAGAAAAGAAGAGAGGTGAATGAAGAAAGTGAATTAGAGGAGGAGGATGAGGAGTACGAAGATGATGAAGAACTATATCTTGATGATCAGAGGATGGTGAAGCTTATCAAGACAGTTAAAGGTGATTCTCATAAGATAAAATTTGATCTTCCTATGTATGGTGGAAATCTAAATGAAGATGAATTGCTTGATTGGATTTCTGCTATGGATAACCATTTTGAAAGAAGATATTTCAGAGGAACAAAAGGTGAAGGTGGAAAAGACCAAACTCAAAGGTCATGCTCTTCTATGGTGGGACTATGAGTAGGTAGAAAGAAGAAAATAAGGCAAGTCAAGGATTAATTCTTGGGACAAGATGGTGCAAAAACTAAAAGTTAAGTTTCTTCCAAAGGATTATGAAGTTCAATTATATAAGAAGTTGCAAGGATTGAAGCAAAGAGAAATAGATGTTAAAGCCTATATGGATGAATTTTACAAGCTAAGCATAAGGTCAAGAAGGGATGAAGATGAGGCTGAAAAATTGGCTAGATATCTAGGTGGTTTGAGATTTAATATACAAGATGAACTTGTTGTTGCTAACCCCAAGTCTGTTGAGGAATGTTTCCAATTAGCAATTAGGGTGGAAGAAAAGCTTAAAATAAGGAAAGAGAAATCAGTAAGAGGAAGAGGAAGAGTATTAGTGCAAGAGGGAGAGGAACAATCCCTACATGAAATAAATCTTTGGAAGAAAAAGAAGGAGCAAATAGAGGTGGTTTTAGAGGTAGAGGAAGGTTTAGTGGTGGTAGAAACTCTAATTATTTTGTAGGGAGATATTATACTTGCAATGAATATGGTCATCCATCTTGGAAGTGTCCTGAAAGATTTGGTAGTTCATCAAGTGGTGAAAAGAGGATTGATAGGAAAGCACAAATCATTTAAGAAGAGGAATGTGAGAGCACAGGTTCAACAAGTTTGAGAGCTTCTCCTGAAACAAGGGAGATGTTGATGATGAGAAAGACAATGTTGAAGGCATCCAAGGAGGTGGAAAAATTGCAAAGAAAGAGCCTTTTCAAGACTACATTTAAATTCAAGAACAAGGTATGTAGAGTTGTGATTGATTCTGGATCTACGGAGAACATGGTGTCTAGTGAAATGGTGATTAAGTTGGGCTTGCAAAAAATACCTCATGAGTTTCCATATAGAGTGTCATGGCTGAGTGATGGGCAGTCTTTGTTGGTTAATGAGAAAGTAGTAGTTGATTTCCATATTGGAGGATATAGGGATAGTGTTTTTTGTGATGTCCTACCTATGGATTGTTGTCACCTACTCCTAGGTAGACCTTGGAAATATGATAGGAAAGAAATGTATGATGGTAACGAGAATACATACAATGTTGTGAAGGATGGATGTTCTTTTGTTTTAACTCCACTTTTGGAAGATGTTAAGGGTAAATCCAAGGTTATTATGTGTGGAAATAAAGAGTTGATAAATGTTGTGTAGGAAGACAAGAAGACTGTTGTTGCAATCAGACCTAAGAATGAGAACACAAGGACAATAGGTATAAAGGTTGACATAGGAGTGAAGAAGGTAATGACAGTGAGTTTATGTGAAAGTGTTGTGGTGGGGACCATAAAGTGTCCTATAAATGGGAACAAGGTTGAGAAGTTGACAAGAACTGTAGGTACAGGAGTATAAAGGTCTGATAAGATAGTGATATAGGAACAAAGTGTACAAGAAGTTAAGGGAAGATGCAAGGAAGAAGTTGGAACAAAGGAGGAATCATTGCAAGAGGCTAATAATAATTATTTGTGTGCAGGTAAAAATGCAAGGAAATAAACAATTTTTGTACAAAGAATGGGAAAAGAGCAGACATCAAGTTTGAATGGAGGAATGAAGGTAGTTCCAAGTGTAAACACGGTCAAAAGTGCAGGGTAGTTTGAAGCACAAAGCATGGAACAAAGGCAAGATTTTATGAACTAGAGTAATGTGTTTATAGGCCAAAGAAGAATGTTTGAAGGATGGTGGAGTTGGTACCAACCTAGACTCATGAGGCATGAGTTGTTTTCCAATGGGGTTGTATGGTGCAGGAGCACCTACAACCACAATGCATAATTTGATGCGGTAAAGAGTGTCATGATGAATTTGAATGATTCTAGGTTAGTATAGGAGTGTTAAAAGTTTTTTTCATGTTTAATAAGGTCTACAGAGACCATTTTCCATGTATTTAGGGGTCTAGGAGTCATTGGAGTTCAAAGTGTAAAAATTGCAAAATAATGCAATGTTGTCAAACAAGAAAAGTTGTCAAAGTGCAATTTTGGGAATATGAAAAGTCATTGAAGTTAAAAGGAAAGTTATGGTCGGTTAAGGGGTAAGTTCTGAATTATAAATGTATAAAATCCTCTTGAAGGCTCGAATGAAGGTGGTTCTATCATTTTGGAAGCATTTCCAGTAAAGAAGCCAATGTTTGAAAGTAGATTTACTGAGTTTTTTAATCTTCTCTTACTATGAATGGCCCAATACATGCTTCCATTGGTCTGAAACTCATATAATATTATGGTAATATGTTTTAATATTCTTCTCTATTTGTTTTGAGGGTCCTTAATTGAGTTTGGTAAAAGAAAACTCCATTTTCTTGGCACTGCCTGTAATAGGCCAATAAGCTAATTTGGAGTTTATTTAATGTTGGAGCAATTCCTCCTATTGTGGTGACCTTTTTATCATAGGAATGGATTGTACAATGTTATTTTAGGTGTTTTTATTTGTTTGGAGTCGTTAAACTTTGGTTTGGTGGCTTGCAAGTGTTGACCTAGGGCTGGGTAGAGTATTTTCATGGGAAAATTGAGTAACCTAAGCATGGTTTTGGTGAATTACTGATGGAATGGTCTATGAGAGGGATTAAGGAGTATGTGAAGGATTTATGTGGGGTGTTAGGAGAATTTATTTGGTTGGGTGAATCCTAGGAGTATGTTTTTCATTAAAACCCTAGGTATTTGCATGTAAATGGAGGGTTTTTCAAATCAGTGTTGAGGAAGCCTTGGAATGGCAAAAAAATTGTGGAAATTTGATGTTTTGATTCATGAAAAATAACTGTTTGTGAAGAGTAGGTGAATAGGAGGGACCTCCTTTTTTAATTGAGGCTAATTAGTGTCCTAAAAATAGGGGCAATTTATTGTTTCTCAAGGTTGTGTCAAAGAAGTCACTTGTAATCTTTTGGTAAAATTGTGTTGGGTCTATGAGAAGTCCCAATTGATGTTTTGTTGGCTATTGTATGACCTTCTCTAAAAGAGATCTTCAAAAATTGTGTTTTGTGGCTACAAGGCCTTTAGGGGTGTGTTTTTGGATAAGGTGAATTTGTATGAGAATCTTAATCTTGTTGGATGCCTCTTATGACCATGTGGAAGACCTTAACCTCTTGGTGAAGTAGGGAGCCATCTAGTATTGCATCAAAATTGAAGAAGGTATATCTCATATATATCATCATCAAAAATGGAATATGTTGTAAATACATCATTCATAGTGACACAAGTGTGATAGGAAAATACAAAATCATAACATATATACGAGGTCTCGACCAAACCAATGAATATATGTAACACACATGTGTCTACAAAATGCATTACACCATGAAATAATATGAAGATCAAGTACCAAAAATAGTAAGACCCCAACAGGATGAAAAAAACACTACTGGAAACCAAAATGATCTAGTTGTCTCACACAATGATCACCTACACTAGCATCACCACCACCATTGCTCACAACAATTGGCTCCCCAAACTCTAGATGTTGAGAGGCCCTAGGAACTATAACATCATATAAGGTCTAATAATAGATAGATGCTAGTAAATACCAATCTCGCTTATCTCGCATACTATCATGCTCTACCTAGAGAGTATCTCTCTTTGTTATTAGTAACAACACTTGAGCCTCTGTAGCATGTCATCTACCAATATCGCTCTCTTAATCTAGCTAAAGAGTATATCTCTCTGCTATCACTAATACTACTTGAGCCTTTGTAGTATGCAGTCTACCAATCGCATTATCTGGCTCAACCCTCAAAGTGTCTACCAAAGCCTCCATAGCTTATCGTTGTGCAATCTCTGCATCTCTGTCCAAAGTCTGAGCTACTAATAAATCAACATCCCTAGCTCATGGAGGAGGATCTGGAACCTATCTCTAAACCTGTTTAGGATGCACCCGCTCATCCTAAATATCCTATGCCTCATCTCATTGAGCTCAATCCAACTGCTCTACAAGAACATCAACACGCTGTCACTCCCCGCGATGACCTATAATTCTTTCTCTACCTAGAATGGGATCACCTCTAGGATCAATAATCCTCAAAGGCCTACGTTGTGCCCACCAATCCTCATAATCATAAGTAGGACGTGGATCTTCCACTCCAACTAACCAACCCCAACCAACTGGGGCAAGTGCTCCAAGATCGACAATAATAGTATTTGCATCAACCTGGATACCCCATACATGGACCTCCCGACAAGTCTGACCAAACCGAGCCTCATACGCATTAGGAATATGCCCCTATCTTTCTCCGAACTAGTGATAGACTTGGTTTGGTAGATAACACTCTATCATAGATGACAAATGGCCAAGCAACCAATGGGTCTATCAATAGTACACAAGCTGATCCACATCCTCTGGCCAAACCTCACAAATCATATAAGGTCTCCATACAAAATCAAGCATCTCATCAAACACATGACACTAATAATGTAGGTCCCCAAGAAAGGTGTAGTGCATAAAATCCCCATAACAAAAAGAGTATGGATCATCCGGAGAACGATCTTGAATCTCCTCTAGATGAGTCACTTCAATATGCTCCCACGCCCAAACATGCAAAAGTGATACACTTGTAGACAATGACCTCCCACCCTGATACACCACCTCATGCATATCTCGGTAAAGATGGGCAAGAAAATAGGCACCCCAAGCATATCTCATACCATGCTCTAGCATACTCTCAATACATGTACCCTAGCCCACTACAAACTGTCGACCTCATCTATTAGGAACAACCAATCCTGATACTAGGCCACAAAGCACAAGAACAATATGGTTTACATTGTTAGAATAATCAAATAAATCAATCTCTGTATTGTGAACATCCATGTGGGCCGCACCTAACAAACGTTGAATAGTATGGGCACCTCATCAAACTTGGTACGTAACAAGCTCACTGTGAATATGAAGACAAAGAATCCTCCATACATCTTTGAGAGTAATAGTTGCCTCCCCTATAGGAAGATGAAAAGAGGACGTCTCAGAGTGCCACCTCTCCACAAGAGTGGTCAACATCGCCATATGGGTCCTAATCAAAGGCATGTAATAGATATAATGTAATCCCACGACGTCAAGAAAGTTTCGCTCCAACGCATTGAAATGGGAAATTGAATCGAACAAGTGACGAGGATGTCTCTCTCGCATCATAAGTGGCCAGAGACTCACCTGCAATCGTTATAAACTAGGATGTTAGGGTTTCAATCAAAAAATGTAAAGCAACACAAAATGACACAAGCATGATGACAAATGACATTTATGATGATAAACAGACACATGCTAGGGTTGAGAACAAAGTTAAAAGGAAAACGATAGAAGGAGAGTCAATTTCTAGGTTTTGGGACAAATGCTGAACATAAGCTAGACAAAAGCATAGTTGCAGGACAATAGCATAGTTTTAGGTCAAAAGTAGCAAACAAGAGTGCATTTTTCAGACAAAAGCGTATTTCCAGGACAATTGCATAAAACAAAAAGTGCAAGTTCAGGACAAAGACATAGTTTTAGAACAAAGGTACAATTTTCAGTCAATTGCACAGTTTCAGGACAACTGCATGAGACAAAAGCACTAGTTTATGAAAATAGCACAATTTTCACCTTACAAAAGCACCAAAACCAATGCAACTGTGCAGGAATCTCAAAACTAGCACTCTTGTTTGACAAGACATCACACAAGCAAAACGAGAATGAAACATGATGAAAGTGAAAGGTGAGAAGGTACATACCAGGCCATCGATGCTAGAAGGTCATCTATACTCTCAAACAAGCTCAGAACGATGTGGGGAAACCTCGAATATTGACATTCTCCCTCAATAACTGATAGAGTGTGGAATCTAGAGACAAGAATTATCAAGAAGAACAAAGCACAAATGATCCAGTTTGAAACATATTGCCTATATAACACCTCAAGAAAACCCTAATTTCATCTAGGAAACCCTAATTACACTTTGGGAATCTTCCTACTTTCAAATTAGAAGCTCTGGAAAACATCAAAATGAGAAACGATGCACATATTCATATAACATTTCATCTGAAAGCATCAAAATGACAGTATAATAGTGTCAAGAGCCTAACCTCAAAGCTTGAAATTTTTTGTCAACCTCTCGAGGGGACAGCATAAAGCCCTACCATCATTCCATTTAACACTGGGGCATAATTTGTTTTTCAAAAAATTGACCTTAAAAACATAATCTTTGAAACAAAGCAACCAATACTTTGTATCAAAGAGGGGTAAAATGTAGACATGTAAAATTGACTTGACACCTATCACACACCTCGAATAGCATCGAACATCACTGAACAACATTGAACAACCTAAAAAAAAATCAAATGATATGGAACATCGTCTCTGAATATCCTATAACATCTCAAAATGACTCAAAATCATCCTGTAACATCTTAGAATGACTTGAAATCTTGTAATACCTCAAAATGACTCAGAATCATCCTATAACATCTCAAAATGACTCATAATTGTCCCGTAACATCTCAGAATGACTCGAAATTGTCCAGTAATATCTTAGAATGACTCAGAATTATCCCATAACATCTCAGAATGAATCAAAATCATCTTGTAACATCTTGAAATGACTCGAAATATCTCGTAACATCTCAGAATGACTCAAAATCATGCTGTAACATCTCATAATAACTCAAAATCATCTCGTCACATCTCATAATAACTCAGAATCATCCCGTAATGTCTTAGAACATCTTAGAATCACCTCGAAACAACTCAGAATCATCTTGTAATGTATTAGAACATCTTGGAATCACCCCGAAATGACTTAGAATCATCCCATAATGTTTCAGATCATCTTGTATCATTTCAAATCATCTTGGAATCATCTCACGACATCTCCACATCGCACCACATCTAAATGACATCAAAAACCCTAATTCCTCTATTAATTGAATAATACAACATTATTTAATTAATTCACTTTTTCATCATTTCAGACAAATTCAATAAATTTCATTTATTTAATAAACTCCTGAAAACCCTAATTCCTTTATTGATTAAATAAAACAACAATATTTGATTAATTCACATTTCATCATTTTGACCAATGAAATAAATCACATTTATTTAATAAAGTCCTAATCCCACTTTATTTCGTCCTGATTGATTAAATAACGCCAATTATTTAATTATGTCACTAAATCAACTTATTATCCTAAGTGGATTAAATTATTAAAGACTAATTTAATTATGACACTTTCCCTCCATAAATTTGAATAATTAAATCAAACTATTTGAATCAATTATCAAAAATCAAATCAAACTAATGCAACTTTGTTTGCAACAGTCAAACTTGATTTGCACATTCAACTCCAAAAAGAAATTAATTAATTAAATCAATTAATTCATATTCCTCACCCACTTTCTGATTGAGCAAATTACAATTGTTGACTGAGCAATCTAATTTTTTAACTAATCAATCCAAATTATTAACTGAACAATCTGTTCTATCAACTAATCAATCACAATTCCTAAGTAAGCCATCACAATCCTGACCGATCAATCTAAATATGTTAACTGATCAATCACATCCCTGATTAGCCAATCTATTTCTCAATCACACAAGTTGTGCAATCAACTTTACACAATTTTCTCATGTCTAATTCATTTCAACACACTCCGACCATTGATCTAGATATTCTTCAAAATGATCTTGATCATCCATTTCAAATCTCATTTTTCTATATAAAAAACCCCTTTCCTCATAAATAAGGATCGAAGAATCAATATACCTTATGCGATGAAGTGTTATCAAGATCATCATTGAGAGAGCTTCATTGCTTCCTTCGATCAACCTAGCATTTATCAACACTTTGAACATGAACTTTGAAGGCTTCGTTGTGATAAGAGCAATCCAACATCAAGCGAATACACTTTGCTATGGGATGGTGTTCAACTATCTTTTGTTTTCATTTCATTTGGTAATCAATAGGTTCCTTATTATGTTTGCAATAGTATAACTCAACCTCGTATGTGTAAGAGTTTTAGATTTTAGATTTGTGCATTTGGCTGTAGATTAGATTCCTTTGTCAAATTGCATTCATGTTCATCTTGAATTCGAATCTAACGTCCCTTTTCCTCCTCACATAGCCTCTACTCAAAATAAACTTGTTGTGAAACCTTACAAACCAAGATCTTCCAAAATGTTGTAGAAACCTATAGAAACCTCTCAAACTAACCACTTGCAAAATAAACAGCATAGCCAAGACAAAAAAATAGAATTTTTTACAATATATATTACAATCGTATATACAACCATGTGGTGTTTTTGGTTACAATATTTTTGACATTTGTCATGACAGCTAATAGCTGCCTAAAGATGGTAGAGATGAATAATTAATATACAAAATTGTAACAATTGTCAAACCCAAAACATTGGAGGTGATGAGGGAAGGTGGTGGAGTATACGTGTCATAAAAATGAGACGGTGTGACTTAAGCATTAACACCATCAATTAACCAATTTGGGTTGTGTAACATTCTTGAGTCAAAGGCTTGCAAAGGGTTGTGTGATGAGATAGCATTGTTTCGTGTCACGACAGTTGAAACACGTTTCTTATTGTCACTGACCATTTCTATGGCACTCGAACATTTCCAAGCCATTGTTGATAAAAAAATCATTAGTTTTTTAGGGATTTTTGATACCTATCAAAGAATCAACATCATCAACGTGAAAGAATGCGCATGGGTGGACAAAATAGATTTTGACTTGGAGATCGATAAACTTCAGCATTTAAAAACAAAAAGCTCGTACAGTATAACTTAGATTTTTTTGTTATGTTGTGCTTATCTTTTTATTGAATGTCATGGAACCCTTTCTCCCTCCAAATGCTTGACTATGCTTTTGCTATGATGGTTTTCTAAATAATTACAATCTTAATCACATATCTAAAGCAATTCTTTTATTGATTACTTTATTTTTTAATTTTTTAAATATTTGTATTTAAGGTGTTTCATTTTCTAGAATTTAAGTAGTCATATTTTTAAAAAGATTTTTGTATAAAATTAGCATACCTTTATAAAATATTTAAAGATTATTAATATGTGCCTATAAACTTATTTAATGACTAAATTAATATATTTTTAAAAATAATTTTGTTATTTGTATGGAGGTTTTTTAAATAGTTTTTCAATTAACTATAAGTGTTTTTTTTAAATTAGTTTTTTTAACTAGTAAACTTGTTTTTTTTAAACTATAAGTATTTTTTATATATGTAATTGAAGTTGTTTTAAATATAATTATTTCTATATATAGTTTTTTAATTTTGTTATAAAAAAATGAAAAGGAGATTATAATTTATTATACAACATTTGTAAAGAGAATTGATTGAAAGCTTT
This sequence comes from Sequoiadendron giganteum, assembly GCA_007115665.2. Lineage (NCBI taxonomy): Eukaryota > Viridiplantae > Streptophyta > Pinopsida > Cupressales > Cupressaceae > Sequoiadendron > Sequoiadendron giganteum. The sequence continues at coordinate 571,407,634 of CM021104.1, forward strand.
AAAACAAGAAGAGAGTTAAGAATTCTCGTTGCAAGAACATGTATGTTTATTTCTTTCATTGACTATTTATTAATCATTATTTTTATTGTTATAAAAAAATAGAATACAAACTGATTCCTTATACAAATTCATTTTATTTATAGTAAATATATTAGTTGTATATATTTTTAGTTTGAAAATTTATATGCTTTTGAATAGCATCTAAGAGAAAATGGATGGTGCTTCTTCAAATCCTTCTATGTTGGAATTACAAAGAAGTCAATCCAAAAACCCCACAAAGTATAACATTTAGCAAAGAAGGAATTTGAGTAGAGGTTGTGGAAGATTGTCACAATAACTAGAAATTATTCAACATCAAATTATGGTAGTTTTGGAAGTAGGCAATGGACTTGCCCACATTGTCAAAAAAATAAGACTAGTTCAATTGCACGGGTTTGGTATCATTTATAGGGGGTTGGAAAGAAAGAACAAATAGTTGCTTGTGGTAAAATTCCAAAAACAAAAACAAATGATTTGATCAGAGAGTTAACTTTTGTAGAGTCTTTGAAACCTATTGAATCATTATAGGGGCAATAAAAAAAAATTCAATCAAGGAGGCCACCCTTTTCAAATTCTTCTTCTACCTCTCTTTATGAATCTCAAATTGGGAAAATGTTTGATGCTAATGACAGAAAGAATGTAGATGCTACTATTGGGAGACTTTTCTTTGGTTGTGGGATGCCGTTCAACATAGAAATGTCTCCTTTGTGGAAAGAGGCTATAAGGATGGTCAATAATGCACCTAAAGGATATGTGCCTCCGAGTTTTGAAAAACTTTGTACTGTTGTTGTAGATGATGTGAAGAAACATATTGAGGAAAGACTACAAGACATTAAAAATAGCTGGTCATATACAAGTGTCTCTATAGTTTCAGATGGTTGGACTGACATTGCACATAGGCCACTACTTAATATTCTTGTTTCTTCACCTAAGGGTACAATGTTTATCAAATCACATGATACTTCAGGGTATGTGAAATATGCACCATATTTGGCAGGTCTTTTCCAAGAAGCAATTAAAAAGGTAGGGAGAAATAATATTGTGCAAATTATAACGAATAATGCTTCAAGTAATGTCTTGGTAGGAGGAAGGATTGAAGATGAATATCTAAACATTTTTTGGACACCATGTGCAATTCATTGCATGGCCTTACTTCTTAAATATTTGCACACCAAGCTTATGTGGATTAGTGAGGTAGTTGCAAATGTAAAAAATAAAATATATTTTATTGTAAATCACTCTATGTCACATGCTATATATAGGAAATATTCTTCTTTGCAGCTACTTAGATGTGTTGAGACATGATTTGCTTTCAATTTCATCATGGTTGATCAAATTGTGAAGGTAAAACAATCATCCAATGAATGGGAGAGATGGAGAGATAGAACAAGTATTAGCAACCAAGAATGTGGTGCAATTGTTGATCTCATTATTGGTAGTGGAGCAATTTTATTCTGGCAACATGCATGCGATCTTCTAACACCTTTTTAGCATATTCTTGAAGTCCTTCATCTATTTGATAATGTTAATTCATGCATGGGAGATGTGTTTGAGAAACTAGATTAGATGATGGAGAGGCTACAAGATATATTTACTAATTGAGGCACCATCATTTGATAAAAAAATACCGGATATTGTTTGGGAATATAGTTTAAAAAGATGGAAGATGCTTCTCAATCTTCTTCATTCTGTTGGATTTCAACTTAATCCAAAAGAGTTTCACAAAAAGTCATGGTTGGATGATGAGGTTTTCATGGGATGGAAAACCTATATGGATAGAGTTTATCCAAATAGAAAGGATTACACTAAAATCAAAGAGGAAATGCCAAAATGTATCAATGGAGTAGATAATTTTTCCCATAGAGATGTTTCATATGATCTATTGAATTTTGAACCCAAAGTATTCTAGGAGAAACATGGAACAAAAACACCATTACTAAGAGACATTGCAATTCATGTGTTATCTCAGGTAATGTTTTGCATATTTAATCATATGATAGTTGAATTACAAATTTATTTTATTCTTAATTTGTTTCAAAATGATAATATTATTTACTTTCATTTTACATAAACAGGTATATAGTTCTTTTGCATGTGAAAGAAATTGGATTGAGTATGCCTTCATCCATCTATGAAGTGTAATTGGCTAGGTAGCAAAAAGGTAGAAGATCTTGTATTTGTACATTCAAAACTTTGTCTTTTGTCTTGAGCTTCCACAGATTATAAATCAAGGCCTCATAGAATATGAGACTATGTTGGCTCAATGAATGATGGAAATGATGAATTGCCAATAAAGCTACTTGAAGATAATGTAGAAGAAAGTTTACCTGAAATTGGAATGGAGAAAGGTCAAGCAAGTGGAAGTACTCCTTGAACACCATACATATAGATTGGAGAATTTAACTAAAATTTGATGACATATTTTAGTATTATATAAATATTATTGCAAACAATTATGATAATTATATTTATTGTTTGAACTGAAAAGTATTTTAAATTATTTAAAAGTGATATAATATTCTTGGTTTATATTTTATTAAATTTTGTATCTGACAAACTTTTAACTTGCATGCATTTTATATATGAAGAACAAAAATTTATAATGAATCTGATTGAAAATATATTTGTATATAAAATCTGTTTCTTATATGCAACCTTTAAATATCCAATTTCTCATCACATTGTTGTTGCCATTTCCGTTTCTCATTTATGATAACGTAAGTAAATAGTTTGATTATTGATAAGTAGGAGGTTAAGTGCGCTTGAGCTAGAGCAGTACTGAGATGAGTGACCTCCCAAGATGGACCAATGCTTCACCTCTGTGAGCATCACGTAGATGTAATGAGTGCTAAGTGGACCATTCATTATCATGAGAGATGGGTTCATGTGAACCACTACTCATGAATCATGGGTCAATGAGTTTGACTCAAAAACTACACGGTTGAATCCTGATAGCAATATCATAATTTGACACATTGTGGAAGAAACCTCCTACTTATCAATTGATGAGCTAAAGGGGCTCTATAATGAATGGTTCATAAGGCATAACACTTGCTAAAGGTTTCGCAAATGGGGTAGCAAGCTAAGTGGGCTTAACCTTGGGGGAAACTCCGTGGTTAAGCGCGCTTGAGTTGGAGCAGTACTGGGATGGGTGACCTCCCAGGATGGACCAATGCTTCACCTATGTGAGCATCACCTAGATGCAATGAGTGCTAAGTGGACCATTCATTATCATGAGAGATGGGTTCATGTGAACCACTACTCATGAATCATGGGTCAATGAGTTTGACTCAAAAACTACACGGTTGAATCCTAATAGCAATATCATAATTTGACACGCTGTGGAAGAAACCTCCTACTTATCAATTGATGAGCTAAAGGGGCTCTATAATGAATGGTTCATAAGGCATAACACTTGTTGAAGGTTTTGCAAATGGGGTAGCAAGCTAAGTGGGCTTAACCTTGGGAGAAAATCTGTGGTTAAGCGCGCTTGAGCTGGAGCAGTACTGGGATGGGTGACCTCCCTGGACGGACCAATGCTTCACCTCTGTGAGCATCACCTAGATGCAATGAGTACTAAGTGGACCATTCATTATCATGAGAGATGGGTTCATGTGAACCACTACTCATGAATCATGGGTCAATGAGTTTGACTCGAAAACTACACGGTTGAATCCTGATAGCAATATCATAATTTGACACCTGTGGAAGAAACCTCCTACTTATCAATTGATGAGCTAAAGGGGCTCTATAATGAATGGTTCATAAGGCATAACACTTGCTGAAGGTTTTGCAAATGGGGTAGCAAGCTAAGTGGGCTTAACCTTGGGGAAACTCCATGGTTAAGCGCGCTTGAGCTGGAGCAGTACTGGGATGGGTGACCTCCTGGGACGGACCAATGCTTCACCTCTGTGAGCATCACCTAGATGCAATGAGTGCTAAGTGGACCATTCATTATCATGAGAGATGGGTTCATGTGAACCACTACTCATGAATCATGGGTCAATGAGTTTGACTTGAAAACTACACAGTTGAATCCTGATAGCAATATCATAATTTGACATGTTGTGGAAGAAACCTCCTACTTATCAATTGATGAGCTAAAGGGGCTCTATAATGAATGGTGCATAAGGCATAACACTTGCTGAAGGTTTTGCAAATGGGGTAGAAAGCTAAGTGGGCTTAAGCTTGGGGGAAACTCCGTGGTTAAGCGTGCTTGAGCTGGAGCAGTACTGGGATGGGTGACCTCCCGGGACGGACCGATGCTTCACCTCTGTGAGCATCACCTAGATGCAATGAGTGCTAAGTGGACCATTCATTATCATGAGAGATGGGTTCATGTGAACCACTACTCATGAATCATGGGTCAATGAATTTGACTCGAAAACTACACGGTTGAATCCTGATAGCAATATCATAGTATGATTATTGCTCGTGTGTATTCTTTGTGTGTAAGTAGACACAATATCGTTGAATTCCTCCATACATATATTTAGCTCTGATTATCCGTATTTTTTTTTTCTAAAATGGCATGCACAGTCGAGGGAGCCCAATCATGTCTAGTTTGCATACTCGAGCTTGAAAATATCTTGTTTAACAAAATTAGATGTTTTTAAAATTGTGTTATGGGAAAATTTGGTCATTGAAAGTAAAATTTCTTTTAATCTCAATGAATTGTTGTAGATCACGAGCACAGGAACTTGGTACTGTTGGATGATGCCTCTTGATGAAAACATTTTCTAGAAAGTTTCAGGATAGGACACAAGCCCCACCGGATCACAAGCACAAAATCTTGGTACTGTTGGCTGGATAGAACACAAGCCCCATCAGAGGAGAAGGAGGTGATAGAGCATGCCCCTGCAATGACACCAATCTTCCCTGCGTAGAACTATTTGAGGAAAGTAAATTATGCATTTTGAACGTCCTCTCTAGCACCCTCTGCAATGCAAAAAAAAGAATAACATTTCAGACTGTACCATAATGTGTACACACTGGAACTCCACATGCATCACCCAAAGATAAAAAAATTATACACTAACAAGCACATCCCACAAGATTACAGATGCGGGCATGTTATACTGGATAATAATCCTATAGAACCAAGATTACAAGTCCATTTATCACACATCTACAGCATGGAATCTTGCAGAAAACTTCGTATGTTTATGTATCTAGTATAATTTAAAACCCAATTTGGATATCAGTCATATACAGACATGGGTATGCCTCTCTGCTTCATTTGTTATTTGCATTGCACTCTCTACACCCTAGCAAATTCCATAGGCCTCAGCCAGTTTTACAGTCACATCTCCCTGTGTATATTCGTTGTTGTTTGCTTTCAATTTCTTTACTAGGCCACCTGAAACAAGAAAAGGATTCTGTCATGCTTCAAGTGCATGATGATAAATAGTTGAGTGGACAATCAAATGACCATGAATGTTGAGAACAATCCAATATAATATTCAACACATGGTGATGACAGAGCGCAGTTCCAAAATATAGTTGAAAGAATTCTGTTGACCCAAAAAGATAGTCGGAGCATTCTTCTGCTCATGTAGAGAATATATAGGTTGCTACTGCAATGCAAGATCCTCATGAACAATGGCACATATCTCGAGAAATCTGAATAACATATAATGATCCCTGTTGAGATTTCTTGAATTGTGTGCTTATGAAACTTATTTCCATCAAATCTAAAGACACCCCATTGATAGGGAGATTTGCAGAGATATGTCTCTCCACTACAGGAGAAATCTCTAAAAGAATGGGCATCCATTGATGTCTCCCGCTATAGAAGAAAACCTTTAAAAAGTCCCCCAAAAAAATTAACTAAATGCAAATTTTCTACATAAGATGGGGTAAGAGATTTTCTCTAATGGTCTCTAGTAAGCAAAGGATGGGGTAAGAGGTTTTCTCCAATTGACAACTACTGCTATAAAATGACAAAATTAAGGCCAAAAAAATGCAAATGAATGTGAATTTTTAGGATTTGAAAATTTCAGCACAAGTTTACAAAGAAAACTCACATAAGCCTAAGAAAAAAAGTAAACGGAAAACTCAAGTATAAAAGGTTAACATACCCCACTCAAGTCATTTGAACAAACAAGAGCTGCAGTGCGATGTAGTTCCTGCCTACTATTGGCAGGGCAGCTTTGAGAAACTATGAAGGATTTGGTTTGTGCCTATCTGATTGTTTAATTATTACCTATCTATAACATGCCAATTTTTTACGCAAGTAAATTTTCTAAGTTTTCACTTTCAAGTAAATAAACTTGTCTTAAACCATTGCAATAAAAGTTTTCTTTTTCAAAAGAGAGAAAGAATGAACATAATTGACATAACATATTTCATTCATTGATTTCATTTCCAATACAATAATCAACATGTTACTTGATATTTCCAAGATTATAAAAAATTACATACATTTCTCAACCTAGCTTCAAAGCAATAGATATAGATGGTCCAAGAATCTTCTTCAAAATTTGATTGCCAGATGAGAGGAGAAGCATCACTCAAGCGCTTTTCCGCCAACTATATACTCATATGTGGATAGATGGCCCTACCATTCGACGAAGAGATTGGTGAAGAAACCTCGTAACTTTAACCTTAATGAGCTTAGTGTTGTTCCCTACATAACTAGAACTTGTAGATCTTACAATCCTAATCTAGCATGCATAAAAAGGAACATGGTGAATTAACAAAGCCAAAGGAAAACAAACTACTTTGGCCAAAGTATTCTCACTCAGTACTTTGAGTGATAGTCATCTTATTCACATACACTACCTTAGCTCATTCTAACTTTAGACCATTATATCTATGCAAAGGTAAACCTTCAATAGATAAATATTAACCTAAAATTTGACCTATTCCCTTTTCCAAATCTCAATGGAACCTCTACCAAATGAACATAAGAAAATGGATAACCTAACCCTAGGTATAACTCATAAGCTTTCCAAGTCCACAATACAACTTTACATAAAATAACTTAACAAGATATTCCTATATTGTCATTCCTAGTATGTAATACTATAGAAGTCAATCAATTACTCCTTAATATGGAGTATTTATACAAACACTTATATGGAAATCATATCAACAAGACCTTTTCTCTATTACAAGCAAATAGACTATTACTCTATTTCAAAACAAACTAATGCAATTCTCAAATAAACATACAAGGCGAACAATCTTTCAAATTAAAGATAAAACAAAAAGAGAATATAATTCCATGCCTTCTAATTTCTTATTCCAATCAACTCTTTGGACCTATATCTTGGCCTTCTCTTAAATTCAACTTAGCAACCAACCTCTGTTAACAATTCCCACTAAAAATTCCTCACAATAGCTCTCAACATATTAAGAATCCCTCAATTAAAAATACAACAGAAATGGAGTAGTGTAATGATGCATAAGAAAGTGTATCCCAAATGAGGTGAGTACGCCTCATATTTATACCCAAAAAACCAGCTTCTCAAGGCTAAAAACAAGGTTCATTCTTTCAGCCATAAACAATTGACTCAACTTACCAGTAAAAAGGTGGCATATTCCAATCATGTTACTTATCAAAACTATACAACAAATCAATCTAATGCTTGCCATAATGGTTTGAATAATTCATAAAGCACATGCTTTATTTAGAAATTTAGTTTCTAGGCTTGAAAGACTTCTAAAGGAACCAAAGAATTCACAATATGGTGTCAAGTATTCCACACATTTCCTATTCTAAAGCTTGCAGTTTAAACAGAGGAAATAGTCTATCATAATTTGGTTGCACATCACTCAGTTGACTTGGTCAAGGCATGGAAAATGACACATTAAAATGGTTCTACCTCTTTTTTTTATAACGTTGTTAATATGTTGACTTAGTATGTTGCATCATAAAATGCATTGTACTTTAATTCTAGTTTTCATTATCTTTACACAAAAGTCTTTATTCTCATGAATTTCCTTCACACTTTATCTATAATGATAAATGTGTCTTAATACTTACTATTGTGCTATTACATATTGTGTTGTATTTCTCATTTAATCGACCATAGCATATATATTCTATGAATCAACCTTTAATACTGGTAAAATATGTACATACATATATATATATTTATATTCTTTGGCAAATAAATATGTATACATTTGATATTCAAATAAATAAGATCAAGTTAACATTTCATATACAATATCATTTGTATATATACATGTATACATACATATACATATATCGACATATTCGTATAGAAATTACCATTTGTCATTACATACATGCATACATATAAATATATGTATATATCTCATATATATACATATACATTTGATTACACAATCACATAGATAAACAATTACTATCTTATTGATAGGTATATATACATACATGTCACATTGTCCTCTTGATATCACCATGCTCATAAGCAACTTGTCCATAATCATGCATAGGTACGTCTACCTATGTACTCTCGTGTACATGTCCCTTCATGTGTATGAATTATCATCGACATGCATATGTATACATTCTACATATGTACATCTCATCAATCAAGTATAGTAATATAAAGAAGTTCTCGCATGCACCAAGCACTGAACATAATCCAAGAATGCTCCTAATAGAAATCAAGATCCTTTCTAATGCAAACACATCATGCTAAAGGATGACTTACCAATTATAAAAACTATGTCTTGACTCAACCATTCTATTAGTGAGTGAGTGTGTATAAGCTCAGTTAGGTTTCGTTACAGGTTACTTCACCAAGTTCTTAAATCCTGACTAATACTTCCCCTCGCTTATGGAGGATTGATTCTGAACCTACATCTAACTTAACACATTTTCATGGTAGTTAGTCATTCATCAAAACAAACATTTGTATTATACTTTTCATAGTTAAAATATCAAGTTCAATAACCATACATTCCATATTTCCATTCCATTATCTAACATCAAATGAAATAAACATTAATTCATACTTTTTTTATAAACAAAGTGCAACCACACATATATATATATCCAATCAGAATTCCAAATACATTCACATATGCAATAATTTACCCTAACATAGTAATAGTAAATATGTAAATGCACAATGGGGTGTGACATACTCCCCCCCTTGTGAATCATCATCCCTGATGATTTTATGTAGCAAACATAAACTAAATAAAGCAAACAAAACATTGTTTTTTTTCAAGCACTTTTAAAAGCATGTAAAACATGTGGAAATTTTTGTTCTATTTTAGCATAGTCTTCCCAAGTGGTAGAGTTTTTTGCATATTGGTCCCACTAGACTTTGCACTACAAAACCTCCCTATTACGCAAGTGAAGCTTACGTGTTTCAAGAACCTTGATAAGCTCAATTGTTACCACTATGAGATCCTGTACCTGTAAAGCATTCCAATCAATTACATGATTGTCTCCTGGTATATACTTCTTTAGGTAAGAAACATGAAAGACATTATGCATCTGGGAAAGAACTGGTGGAAACATAATTAGGTAAGCTACAAGATTCACTTCCTCAAGAATTTCGAAAGGACCTACATAGTGCAGAGCTATTTTGGAGGACTTTCCAAACTTGATGGAACTCTTATGCAGTTTTACCCTTAACAACACCTTATCACCTATTGCAAAATTCCTGGGAACTCACTTTGCATTTGCATAGATTTATGCCTATCATTAGCTTCAGCTAGTCTTTGCTTGATAACCTTAACTTGTTCCTTCATTGTAACCAACATATCGGGCCTAATACTCACCCTATCCTCAATTTTATCCCAATTTATTAGGGTTCAACACTTTCGGCCATATAATGCTTCAAAAGGAGCCATATTTATTATCGAATGATAGGAATTGTTATAAGAAAATTCCACTAAAGAAAATTAATCCTCCCACTTGTATTGTTGATCCATGAAATACATTCTTATTAGGTCTTCAAGTACTTGATTCACCCTTTCTATTTTTCAATCCATTTTTGGATGATATGCTAAACTTATATTTAGTTGAGTCCCAAGTGCATAAAATAAGGTTTGCCAAAACCCGGGGTCACACATGCATCCCTATCTGAGATAATCTTCTCAAGAATTCCATGGAGTTTGAACACCTCTTGAATGAATTTTTGAGCTATGACATGAGCTCCATTAGTTAAATTCCTAGGTATGAAATGTGCTACCTTAGTAATTTCTTGTCTACAACTATTAAAATGGCATTGTGCTTATTCCTTGACATAAGAAATCCTTGCACAAAGTCCATACTAATGATTTGTCACTTACTCTCTGGAATATCATCTGGATATAGTAAGCTTGTAGGATGATTATGTTTCACTTTTACACTTTGAAATTCCAAGAATCTAGCCACAAATCTAACATCTCTTTTCATCCCTTTCCAAAAGTATAATGGCTTCACATCAGCCAACATTTTTGTCACACCAGGATGTCCTGAGTATGGTGCTTCATGAACTTTTTTCCACACAAGATTTCTCAACTCTTCAAAGTCAGATACATACATCCTTCCCTTATACCTAAGCAACCCATTGGGTTCAAAATGGAATCCTTCATAACTTGCATCTTGTAGATTATTCGTGATTGCTTGCTTAACTTGCAAATAATACTCATCCTCCTTGGATTTCTACAATAATTGGCCTTCAAAGTCGATTTGGATTGTCACTATCAAGGAAATATGTCTTCTATGAATTAACACATCACCTACCCAATTTTCTTTTCCCTTGATGTAGTTGATATTGAAGTCATAATCAGATATCAACTCCAACCATCTTCTCAATCATGCATTTAGGTTAGGTTGAGTGAATAGATACTTCAACCTATCATGATCAATTTTCATCTCAAAGGACTTTCCCAACAAGTAATACCTCCACATTTGTAGTGTATGAACCACTACTGCTAATTCTAAATCATGCGAAGCATAATTTTGTTCATAAGGTTTCAAATTTCTTGATTCATAAGCAATTACTATTGAACACCCATAATACTGAGAGGGGGGTGAATCAATATTCTACAAAACTATTTAACTGCTAACCATTCAATAATTAAAAAATATTTAACTACAATTGTAAACAAAGACATGAAAGGAATCATAACACTGCATGAAACATGAACACCAGGATTTTTTACGTGGAAAACCCAAAGTGGGAAAAACCATAGTGAGGATAAGCTCACAATATATTATAATCGGTCGTAAGATATTATAGGGGCACACTACTAAGACACATTGTCCTTGAAAGGCTCACAGCCTAAAAAGATTACAAAAACAGTAGTGTGGCTCACTGCCAAAAGATGAATTTATGGATACACCTTCTATGTGTTGAGTTCAGTCTGAATTAAGCTTTGAAATATAAAATCCTGCACTAGTTTGCAAGTTCACGACAATTACCAAAAACTTTGCACAATATCACACTTTCGCACATCATTGATTGTTACTTGTTGCATGTCACACATACATCATCTATGTTCTATACAAAAATGTTACATATATATATGATGTTACATATACATACATCAATTAGGTCAACCTAATTGAGTGTATACATAATCAATTCAAAATAGCTTGTCGGATCAAACCAAAACTTCTTCCACACTCAAAACAAAAGGTGAAAAACATAAATTAGGTCGGCTTGGGCCTAAGATATATTTCTTTAATCATCCACGAAGCGTACAACACTTATCCATGTCGGCCAAAAGAATATACAAAGCCTATATGCTGAACTTCAGTCATTATATCTTTCAGTCCATTCAACCAGAATCATTGAAAACTTTTCCATAGATACAATTAGTAGTCCTAACTAACATATTAAAACCACATAGGTTGATCTTTTAATATGAACAATTCCAGACTAGATTACCAGATTAGAGTAACATAAAAACTATTTACCGGATGGACAAAACTATCACCAAACAATGTTGGAATCAATGACAACACACCAGATGAATTCTTCTTCATTCTTCCAACAATATCCCCCTTTGTCATTGATGGCAACATGTACCAAAAATGGATCTTCAATGTGCCAAAAAATGGATCTTCAAAAAAAAATTGTCTTCACTCTAGCTATGCGAGCTCCCCCTTTCAACTGTACACGAAACTATGCAAGACTTCTCCAAAACCAAAATATCTTCTCAAACAATATCTTCATCTCCATATTCCCATTTGACATCAAGGACAAAGGGCATGCCAAGGATGAACTTGCAAAAAGAAAATGTAAGAAAACATTTAATTGGAATTGGGGACACCCTCTAATTCCTCGAGAATAACTTCCCAAGTAGGTTTTCCATCATTTCAGATCCCCTTCTCTCTAGTGAGTGATTTATGCAATGATTCTAGTTCTACTAAGCATTCTTCTCCTTCTTCCAGAGTGGATGGATTAAGATTCATCTTTTCTAGTTTATTTGCATCCACTAAGGCACTTAATATAGGAATATTTCTGGACATTACCATATCTCCAAGTTGTCTAAACTACATCATTGCATCTTCTTTCTACTTCTATAAGGTGAAAGAATTGCTTTGCAAGTTTGCAATAGAAGTCCAGGCAGTATAATTTTTGTCATCTGCAATTTTGTAGGCTTCAAAGGCATTAGCAAGTTGAGACTCTATTGAGTCCATTAAGTCTTTAATGCCTCAAGTGGCATTAGGCCACCACATACAATACATAAACAATATCTAGGCTTCCTCTTCACAATCCTTCACTTCTTTCAAACATTACAATACCTTGTTGTGTGCGATTGCACATTTATCCTATAGAACTAGTAATTTTTTCTCCAAAAGTATTGACTCTACCTCCTTTTTAGTCCGCTTCTTAAGGCTCAAGGTATATTCTTTGAGAGAATCAACTATGAACTTTAAGTTTTCAATGGGGGCTAAGGAATCATCAATTGTGGCACCAGGAGTAGTCTCTTGCAAAGCCTTAATAACATCATTTACCAATTCAGTTCATTTTTGATAGGTTTCAACAATTTCCTGTGTACCGGAATCCATAAAAGTACCACAAATCTTTATCCTTTCAACCGGTGAGATCTTACTTGGATCCACATAGCCCAGATGTGATGGAAGTTGAATCAACTGAAGTGGTAGCATAGACTAAATCCTTGTTCTCCTTGTCAATAGACCCTTAATATTATTTTCAGATGATTCTCCAGATGGCTTGGATGGCTCAATAGTCTTTGAGGATTCTTCTTCACTTCTTCCAAACTCTGTTTCTTCCTTATTTTCTTCTTCTTCAGAAGGTTTTTCTAATGGTTTAAATCTTTTTTTCTTCCTCCTTTTATTCATCATATTTTCCATCATTACTCTTTTTATCTTTGTTTCCTTCATCTTCATTCTTGTCTTCTTCTCCACTATTTTTGTTATTCTCATGGTGTTCTTTTGGATCATTATCAGTATCATTCTTATGTTGATCTTTAGTGTGTTTACTGGTTGTATCTTTTGTATCATTCAGAGGAGAAGACGTCTCCAAAGCTGCATGTATATCACCAACCTTATCCACAACAGGATGTTCCTTTCCTTCTGTGACATTAGCAAGCTCTTGTGCTTGAGTTGTATGTGATGAAGAACCAGTTCTCATCCCATAATTCTTTTCCATTTCCCTTATTGTATCAAGAGTCTCTTGCCTTAACCTTTCAGTACTATCTTTTTGTTTAGTCATTAGAAGAGTGACTCTCTATTTGACCCTGAACAACTTAGAAAATTTAGTAGGGTAGTTGCATCTTCCTTAGATAAATAGGATCCATATGTGCTCAAGGCATTAGATGTGATTTTTTCTTCAACAGTTATAGCTTCATGCCTTCTTTCTACTAAAGCTTCTCATATATTGGCAGTCACCTTCTTCCTTTTAGTTTCCATATTCTCATAAAAAATGATCATAAAATGAATAAAAGAATTTATAATTGTTTACTTATCCTCTTCATTAACCTCATCAAACAACTTAGCAATAACTAAAAGATCCACATATTCTATCATATTATTTACTAAAAATTCCATCTTTAGAGGTGGACAATCACTTACTATAGGAGAGCTAGGCATGTCCTCCATAGGTTTTGATGTGCCTTCTTCATGCTTCTTTTCATGCACATGAATTTTGAAAGAATTCTTTTCTTCCTCTGTCTCTTCTTCATCAGATGAGATTTCAACTTTGTCTCTAGTTTTTGCTTCTTCATTATTGGTGGAAGCATTGCTTCTTCTATTCCTTTTCAACTGACTTTATTCTTTCAAGCCAAAGTCAATCTCTTCTTGTACAACATCACTCAAATTCATTTTTCTATTTTACTTTTGCTTTATTCTTCTTCCAAGGGTGATAGATGGTGCAATACGGTATACATATCTCTTCTTAGAAGCTATGGTTTTGGGTCTATAGGAAGCAGTTACATCACCTGTTGTTGGGGTACTATGCTCTACCTTCTTTCCTTTTAGTGTTGCAATTGCACCAAGTATTTTAGGTAATACAGAGGTAGTGGTGGAAGGTGATTTTCCTAATATTCTAGGCCTAGAGGGCTCTTCAGCTGATCTGGCCCTATTCTCATCAACAACTTCCTTTAGCCTTTCAACATCATCCTTAGAAAATGAATGCATTTTGAAGAATGCCTCAACATTTTTATTTACCCTTTAAGTCCTTTGAGGTACAAAATTTTCTAAATGCACTTTAGTAGACTTCTCTTCATATGTACCATGTTAGGATAGTGTGGGATCCTTAGGGTTGTTTAACAAAATTTCAATGAGTCCCTCAACTAATTTCTCATCAACCTCATATCCTAGAGGCTCTATCCATATAGTTATAGGTTCTACCACCTCTATAATGCATTCATCAGTAGACACCAGAAAATTTATCTCCTTTGCATATTTCTTCTCTAAGCTCCTTGGAACTCTATCTCTTTCATACATATTATTCTGAAAAAATGTGAAGAATACAATTAGAGCATCACTCTATGCTTTGAAATCTCAAATGCTATATAAATGTTCAAATATTTGATGTGCCACCAGATTTTTGGTATTCCATATAATGTTTTTCTTTCAAGGTAGCTCTCTTAGAAAGTAGAATAACAGACATACTACCAATGTACCAAACTTGAATGGATATTTCTTTATCTTAGTCTAGTTTAAGTTATCCATAAGTTGTTTCTAGAGCAACTCACACAAATCATAGTCTCTTCCATTAACCACCATGTCATGTGCAACATAAATAGTAGTTGCAGACACAAAATTTCCTCTATTAGTGAAGTAGATTTTCTGACCTATCATGATTGCAACATACCTCACAACAAGTTTTGTAATGGGTTTGGTTGTTAGTGCTCTCCTATCATATGTGGCACCAGTTAGTTTCATAACTACATCATTTTTAATAGCCTTTAGTATTGGTACAAGTCTAGTGTCATAGAGACTAGTCAAAACTTTAATCACTTCCTTGGTAATTACTCCAAGTACGCTTGTCCATACCAATTTATTGTGCACTCTACTAAGTTCCATCCTTAAAAATTTGCATCCATTTCACTGCAAAAATCTAGGAACCAATTCCATACATCTAGCTTCATCCATACAAGATTTTCATATTCTAGCTTCACCAAGGAATTATTTCCAATTAGCTCCTTTAATCCTTGATCCTTGAGTTCTTGATGGTCAAATTCTTCCAACTTCATATGAATGTAGGTTCTAGTATCCTCAGTGGGTAAGATACTGCTTGGAATTTGTGAAAATGTACCCATGGGGTCCATTTCATAAACCTTCCATGCAAACCTTCTAAATTTCGATTGGGGTCTCTCAAAAACTTCAACCACATTGGGAGTGGCCATTTTTCCTTCAATTCTCTTGTATATGCTTATGGAAATTACTTCTAATTCAAATCCACAAAGTATAGATAATTGTAAATGCTTTTTTTCAAGCTTCAATGAAACTAGGGTTTGATGCCAGATGCTCAAAGTTGGATTTAACTCGCTTCAACTCTCTCTCGATTTCTCCAAATGCACAAAAGTGATTTAACTCAACTTAAATTTTCACTTTATACCTTATCGATCTACCCTAATTTTGCATTTAATGCATTCCACCCATAAAAAGTTGATAAACACCTTATGAATACACTATAAACACTAAAATGCTCTGTAAATCTCCAAAATTGCATTTTTTTATGCTAGAAACCTTTTCAATACCTTCAGAATGTCATCTCACATCACATATCCTTATGTCACTGCTTGACACCTCATATGTCAGGGGTTTGTTAGTTTTTTTGGTACTTTCTTACCCTAAATCCATTATTAGAGTTTATTTTTTAGAAGAAATATCTACACTAGATGCGGGTACAAATGCATTTGATTTGTCCTTATTCTTAGGTTCTTCCTTTTTCTTCCAAATTTTCCCCATTTCCTTTTTGTCTTCAATAGGATCCAATTTATTCATAGGTTTATTCCTTTGTTCCAGATTAAGTTTGTTCCCATTTTTACTTCCACAGAATCTTGAAATATGTCCTAGTTTATTATAGGTGTAGCACACAACATTTTTCTGACCATATTGACTTTCATTTAACCTTGATTTTCACTTGTTAGCTTTATGTGCAAATGCATTACATGTGTAGCAATATCCTTGAAAAAGATTGAATCATTCTACCAGTATTCAATCTATTCATCATCATTGTCTAACTTTTGCACTCGGTAGCTCTATGTCCAAATTTATTGCAAGCAAAACATTTTCTAAAAAAGAATCCAACATTTTGATTCATTCTACTTCTACACTCTATTGCTTTATGACCAAATTTATTACATGAAAAAAAAATACCATTGAATGATGGGTACCTTTGAGCATTAGGCTGTCTGATAGGAATCCTTCTAGTATTGCTTCTTTGATTCTTGATTTGTCAACCATTTCCTTGAGTCTCCCTTTGATTTTAAATCTTGTTAGGAGTTTGATTTTCTTTTGAGTTTTGTCCTTCTTCAAGTCCTAAACCACCTTTATCCTTAGAAGGTTTTTGAAATGCATTTAACTCATCAAGAATTGTAGTACTTGCTTTGAATTTTTCCTCATGAGCCATTGCTTTCTCTAGGTTAGACCTTAGGATTATTATTTCTTGTTCAAGATTTGTGCATTCATCAAGCTTGCTCTGAATTTTAGCTTTATGAAAGTCCTCAATTATTTTCTTTTCTTCCACTTGCACCTTTATTCTAGTGATGTCTTCATTTTCTTTCTTCAACTAATCACTAACTTCTCTATGCCTTTCCTTAATTTTTTTGATTTTCTCTCTTAACTTGTTGATACATTCATTTTCTTCTTTTAGGTTCGCCTTTAGAATTTCTCTCACTTTCAATTCTATCTAGATCTTCAAGAGCAACATTAAGTTCATCTTTGTCAATTGAGAAGTCAGCTTCAATGAATTTAATTCCAGAGATATCTTCTGGAGGAATTGGATACCTTTTGTCATCCATGTGTTTAGTCTTCAAGATCTTGCTCAAGCTGTTAGGCTTTTCTAAAGGAACCGAGCTCTGCTACCAATTGTTGAACACCTTGAATACAGAGAGGGGGATGAATCCATATTCTACTAAACTATTTAACTGCTAACCATTCAATAATTAAAATATATCTAACTGCAATTGTAAACAAAGACATGAAAAGAATCATAACACCACATGACACATGAACACTAAGATTTTTATGTGGAAAACCTAAAGTGGGAAAACCATAGTGAGGATAAGATCACAATATATTATAACTGGTCATAAGATATTATAGGGGCACATTGCCAGGACACACTATCCTTGAAAGGCTCACAGCTTGAAAAGTTACAAAAAAGGAGTGTGGCTCACTGCCAAAAGATAAACTAATGGATACTCCTTCTATGTGTTGAGTTCAATTCCAATTAAGCTCTGGAATACAAAATCCTACACTAGTTTGTAAGTTCACAACAATTACCAACAACTTCACACAATATCACACTATCACACATCACTTATTGTTACTTGTCGCATGTCACACATACTTCATCTATGTTTTATACAAAAATGGTACATTTATATACGTTGCTACATCTAAATACATCAATTAGGTCGGACTAATTGAGCGTATACATAATCAATTCAAAATAGCTCATCAACTCAAACCAAAACTTCTTTCGTGCTAAAAAAAAAAAATGCAAGACATGAATTATGTCATGCCCATAAATTTTCACTAGAAAAATCCAACCAATTTTTTTTTTTACAAAGGTTTGCTACCTATCACATACACAACCAACCACCTTTGCACAATGCAATTTGTAAAGGCTAACAGTAATTGATAATATTATAACGGACGAGGAACTTCACACAGTATAGTAAGCTATAATAAGGTCACGTTGACCGACTTCCTATAGTCAGGTGCTATAGATTGAAGAATTTAATTCCTTACCAAATGTTTGGTGGGATGATATTACTTATAACGTCACCACCAAAGAGCTTTTTATTTAGGTACAAAAAATTTACACCTTCACATTTCCTTGAGTGTCATGATGTCATGACTAGGTTCAATTTTAACTAGTGTTGTTGATGCTAATTTAGTTATTTTAAATTTTACGTGGATAAAATAATTAAGACCTCAAAAACACGAATACTACAATATATATATCTAACATTATCATTTGCTCAAAACAAGAATACACCATTACTTGTTATTAAGAATGTACTTACTGTTGAATCACATATTATTTTCTTGTTAGCAACATTTGCCACTATTTCTAGTATTATTAACCATACCAATATTAAAGTAGTTAAATAGGATTATCACTATTATTTGTAATGGTGTTAATATTATTATTGAACTTGATGCTAATTTTATCCTTGATCATAGTATTGACATATTTGATAATGTTCTTATCCTTTTCAAATATAAATACTAACAACATTGTTATCTCCTCTATGTACTAATCATTAATTTAATTCATCCATAATAATACTATCGCCCATGCTAATGTAATCCTCTAAATACTAACAAAGCTTCAATTATTTATCACTTTTAATAGACACATTTCTATTAATACTACACTCCCTGATAATGTTAACATGATTTATTATTTCTTTTATTCCTTACTAACATTGATATTAATATCTCCCTAGAATAATACTATTATTATCATAATATTTAATCCACTTGATTGATAATAAGTAGCTAGACCAACAAGATTTCTTTAATAATTCGATTTACAACCCCGGTCATTAACAAAGGTATTATTGTTATTTTACTAACCAATAATGGAGCTATTATTCAGCTATTGATTCAAATTTAATTCACCTTAACTTTAATGCAATTATTATCAATTCCCATTGTTTTAGCATCATAATTTATTCCCAACTAATAACAGTATCATCTTGGTTTCAATGTGATACTTGATCTGAGTATATAGTGATACCAGTTGAAATATTGGATTTAATAGATCTATTATCCAAATAATCTACCAACCCCTGCCTGACCATCATATTCCCTTCTATTTTGCTAAGTGAAAAAAAGAGTACATTGTATTTATTGATATTTAAATTTTTTCATAATATTCACATTCCTGTTATTAATAATATTTCATTCTATACTCACTCTATACTAACACTACGATTATTAAAAATATTACCATAGGTAATAAGGAATTATCCCAAAATCAATGTATATAACTCACTAATAATATTAAACTTCACTCATAATAGAAATGTTAAATGTGATCACAATATTTATATTTAAATATATAATAAGAGAAAATGAAGCTCTCAACTAATTAACTCAATTATTCAATTAATTAACGTACTCATCAATTTAATTAATAATCACAAATTAAATAAAAGGTTAATTCAACTTTAACTCTCCTCATGACCTAATTATAACTGGCAACGGATATATATATATATATATATATATATATATATTTTAGATGTTAATGGCATTATGGTTATCATTAAGCAACAATTAATCAAGGATATTTTAAACAGTATTATAGTGCCAACGAATTTAGAAAGGTATGATTGCACCCTGCCAAAATTAATTACTCGGCATAGAGGAATAAGGCAGCCATGTCGTGTACACTGCACAGCTCACTTTAGCATTAATGACTTCTGGACCAACTGAAACAAACGCCTATTGACACACACTACCTTACCTTTTCATAAACTATGGGGGAGGTACAATCGCAGTCCAGCTTGCCATGGGTAGTTTCCAAATAAATGTTGTGGATAGATTTACATATATGGTCAGATGAGGATGACAGAAATTTTACTTGGGTGAATGAATTAATGATTCACAACAGCAATTTAGACATGAGATTTGCAAAAGATTGAAGGAGCGTGACATACGACAACCAAATGTGACTGATGTTTGTTGCCAGCCATTGAGAAATAATGGCATAGCAACCCTCTCAGGGATAAGACATGTTGCACATCATGTTCCTGTGCTTTTTATTAATATTAATAAACATTAGAGTAGTGAACCATTAATGCTTTATGGATAGAAATCTTATCCATCACATCTTTTCTGACTACAGCCATTCAAAGAGATTATATGGTGCATCTGCAGTAGAGAAAGGTAGGAAAACAAAACAAAGAAAAAGTTACGAGTTGCAGCTCTTCTTGAAGACAGCCAAGAAGAGGCATATGAGAACGATTGGGATAGAATATGGCTAATTTTTTATTATTTTTTTTTGTTTTATATTTTCTATGAACTTACTCTATTTATTTTTATTTTTATTTTCTTTTGCTACTGCATTTTCATAAAATCCAAGTGTTTATATTTTATAATCTCTTTTATTTACACTGTTCTTCATCTCGGTTCACTCTACTTGTGCAGATCAACAGACTGCAAGTTCGTATTACTAAATACGGACCTCAATGTGCACTCTCATTGTGCTGCTCAAAACTAATATTGGGAATAAATTCATTCTAACTGCTATATGCTTATATTTGTTTATATAAACTCTACAGCATAAAAATAATTCAGATTGGGGATAATTCATTCATCCTCTTTTATATAATTTTCTTAAATCGTCTTAAATTTAAACTACTGTATTCTTATATTTAGGCTATAATTGCTTATATAAATTATACAATTTGAAATAATTCAACGGTTGTGCTTATCTTATTTTATTTTTATAATTCATCTGCTGTGCTTCCCTTATTTTATTTTATTTTCACTGAAACTCGACAGTAATAGTCCCATCGTGTTTTATGCTACAGTAGCTCGTGAATCCAGAATTTGGCCAATATTGAGGATATTAGAGAGTAGTAAGAAGTATGCCCTCTGTATTTTACAGATGATAGTATGCCCTCTGTATTTTACAGATGATATGAATTGGGTTAAGGTAGAGGATGTTTTTATTTTGCATTCTGTTGTAGATGAGCAGCCGAGACAGACTTATTTCTTAATGACTATTATTTTTTTTATGTTCTTTAAATGTTTTCCTTAATTCGATTTAAATCTTATTAAGATACCATGGAGGATGTAAGGTGTTGTGCCCCTCTTTGAGAGGCTGCAGACACCCAAAATAGGCCTATACCCCTTGCCCAGCTGCCCTGCCTATGCAGCAGCAACGTCCATTTATTTTTGTTTGTTTGTTTTTTTTGTTTTTATCTTTGTTTTTCTTAAAAGAAAAAAAACCATTTAGATTAGAATGTATATTATAAATAAAATATGTAGTATAAATGTACAGAGATATATATTTTAAATAGAACCATAAAATATAAGTGTTATTATAATTTATTTATAAAAACATAAATTATATATGATGTGTAGTATACTCTTGATTATATATATTTAAATAAGACATATATTTAAACTTTTTTTTTTTTCTCTTTTTAATACTCATCATCTTAAAGTTTAAACACAACAAAGTTGTTATACACAATAAGATACACATCTTTTATTTAGACTTTCCCCTATTACAAAGAATATTTAGAAATACAATAAACCACTTGCTCTAGTACAAACAATATTGAGAAAAATATTAACTTACATGTTGATAAAATAAATCTTGCTATTTTCTTTCTTTCATTCTACCACAAAAACTATCTTTCAATATTATAACATATGTAGAAATAAAATAAATAACACACAATGAATAATACTTTTTTTTTCTTTTTTTTCTTTTTTTTCACTTTGCCTCATAAACTAGCTTTCAATATTACAACAAACAATAACTCTCCACATTACATTTAATTGTAAGAAATACATTGATTGACACACAACTGAATATGGCTTGCTCTTTTCATTTCTTCATTGAAAAATATGAGACCCATCTTTTTTTCTTAGACTTGCAATATTACCACAATATTTGAAGAAACAAATGACTTACAAACTCATGAAAAAGGTCTTGCTCTCCACCCTACCGTAATGGCGTCATGGAGCCTCATGGGCTCTAGCCATACCCTCGAGCAAGAAAATTCTTTAACCCTAAGATGATAAATGGGGTTTTCTCAAATCTTACAAAAAGATAAATTATTATAATATCAAATTACATGCCTATGGCTCCCTACTCGCCATTTTCAACAATGATTCATATAAACATATTCACATCCTACAACAATAAAACAAAGGAAGTGAAAGTAGGGAATACTTATCTCTTTTCTTTAGGTGAGGGGGGGAAAATTAAACTCTTCCTCTTTTCCTCTCCAAATCTAGCCATCTTGAGCACTATCTTCCCCAAAAAGAGACTCATCTCCTCTTCTCACCATCTCCACTAAAGTTCTCCAAGAGGAGAAGTGGGTAACACCTCACTCATTCTTCTTCTTCAAAATATATAGAAGTTTCAACCTGCAACTCTTGGATGGGGATGTGTGGAGTGTACTTTCCTTCATAAATGGGGGTCTTTTCCTTATTAAATAAAATACATGCACTTGGACAACCCCTCCATCTTTCCACCCCATCCTCTCCTCAAAATTCGCCACTCATCTTTATGAGGACTTTTCAGGGGTCAAATCATGTACTTGGAGCACTATTGTATGCCTACTTGACCCCTACCACTATGGTATAGACCCTAGGGGGTTTATTTTTGCTTCCCAACCAAGAAAAATGACCAACAATCCTATTTAAAGACCCACCTAAGGATCCATCCGAGTTTCACACTTGGATAAGGGTTCTTAAACCCTAACCCCCACTTACACCTCACATGACACAATTATACACTCTCACAAAACAAAT
The DNA here is from genome assembly GCA_007115665.2 of Sequoiadendron giganteum. Classification (NCBI taxonomy): domain Eukaryota; kingdom Viridiplantae; phylum Streptophyta; class Pinopsida; order Cupressales; family Cupressaceae; genus Sequoiadendron; species Sequoiadendron giganteum. The sequence goes on from CM021104.1 coordinate 571,430,768, forward strand.
AAATAAAATAGCCCATAATATCCACCCTCAGACCCTAGTATACCAACACATTAACTCTATTTCCTTCTAAGCCCAAAAAGAAATCAAATACATAACCACAAGGGGATGTCTTTCCATTTTCTTTCATTGGTTTTCTCCTTCTCGTACTGGTACCCCCACTTTCCTGCACATTCCCAATGCAATCATTAGAAACAATCGTATATCACATTTGTTTTCTAGTTAGATATCCCAAGATTTGACATTACAACAATTCAATTTAACATTTCAATTGTATTCCCTGATTTACATACATGCCTAACACACTCATGGAAATGGCAATGAAACAAAATGTCAAAATGAAATACAAGAATATTGCCACATAACCACACTATTTATTCTTCGCATCACATCTCACCATCTATTCCAGGAAACATATAAAAAACTAGGGTTGTATCAATCACACACGAAACGGGGTCTTACAAATTAGGTCAGCCTAGACCTAAGAAATATTTCTTAAATCATCCATGAAGCATACACCACTTATCCATGTTGGCCTGAAGAATATACAAAGCCTATATGCCAAACTTCAATCATTTATATCTTTCAGTCCATTCAACCAAAATCATTGAAAACTTGTCTATATATGTAATTAGTAGTCCTAACTAACATATTAAAACGACATAGTTTGATCTTTTAATATGAACAATTTTAGTCCAGATTACTAGATTAGAGTAACATAAACAATATTTACTAGATGGAAAAAACTATTACCAAACAATGTTGGCATTAGTGACAACACATCAGAGGGATTCTTATTCATTCTTCCAACAATTACTTTCCCTTATTGCATTAAAAATCCACCTAATCCTTCTCCCGATGCTTCTATGATAATAGTGAAGTCACCATCAGGATTTGGTACATTTAAAATTGGAGTAGTAGTTAACTTCTCTTTAAGTAGATCAAATGTTGCTTGGCATTTTTTTGTCCACTCAAACTTCTTCCCTTTCCTCTACAAAGAAGTAATTGGAAAATCTATTATGGAGAAGTTTGCAACAAACTTCCTATAATATCCCGCCAAACCCATAAAACTTCTTACCTAAGAAACATTTTTAGGTATTGGCCATTCTAGTATTGCTTTGATCTTGGCTGGACCAATTGAGATACCATCAACCAATATCACATGTCCAAGGTACTGCAATTTCTTCTAGAAGGAATTAAATTTAGAGAGTTTTCCATACAACTTATGTTCTCTCAGTTGTTGTAGAAATATATCCAAATGCTTTCAATGATCCTCCTCATTATTTGAATAGATTAGGATATCATCTAGGAAAACTTATAAAAAATTATCTAGGAAATCCCTAAATACATTGTTCATTAGATTCATAAATGTTGCCAGTGCATTATTTAGTCCAAATGGTAGGACTGTAAACTCATAATGCTCATACATTGTTCTAAAATAAAGTCTTGAATATTTCCTCATCTTTGATTCTTAACTGGTGGTATCTAGATCGTAGATAAATATTAGAGAACACAAAAAATCCTCACATTTGATCAAAAGTGTCATCAACACATGGCAACACATACTTGTTCTTTATCATATCTTTGTTAAGCATCCGATAATCTATGCATAACCACAATGTACCATCCTTCTTCTTTACAAATATTATTGGTGCTCCCTAGGGTGATACACTTGGTCTTATTAGTCCCTTAGATAACAGTTCATCTAGTTGTGCCTTAAGCTCCATTAACTTAGTTGTTGTCATTCAATAAGGAACTTTGGAAATAGGTTTCGATCTTGACACTATCTCAATAGAGAAATCACAAATCCTTTTTGGTGGCAGTCTAGGTAATTCTTTTGGAAATACATCCACAAACTTTCATAGGATAGGATACCTTTCCATATCCATTTCTCCAATTTCCATCATTTCACCTTCTTCCACCTCTTGATAATCCTCTGACCCATAGTTGACCATACCATCTTGAGAAAATAGTTCCTTATATTCCTCAATCTTTTCTATCTTTACTACAAAAATCTTACATCCTTTCTTCTTAGCCCTAAGCAGTTGCATAGCAAAAATTTGATGTAACTTGAATTCCCTAGGTATCCCTTGCAACATCACTTGGTTACCTTAATCATCCAAGAACTCTACAGTTTTGGCATGACAACCTACCTTGGATTTATGCTTCTAAAGATAGTTCATTCCTAGGATAATAACATAGGACCCTAAGGGTGCTACATGTAGGTTTACCTCCGTAGAAAAACAAGGTAGCTCAATCCTAGCTTTGAACAAACATTGTTCCACTATCGTTTCTCTTATCTGGTTTGCATATTCTACAACCCATGACTTTTCCATGTAAGCAACTTTCCTAGATATTTTCTTTGCTATTCTAGGTGAAACAAAAAATTTAGTAGCTCCAATATGTATAAGTGTGGAAATGTGTAAGCCAAATAAAATACCTGGAGTCTCCACTGGGGTAACTTGATACTCTGCTTGACAATTGTCCAAAGTAGCATGAATCTTTTGTTGGAACACCACTTTCTGGGAAGGAAGTGTGTTTCCATAATTTAATGACCTAGAAGGCTTATTGGGACAATTTGAAGCATAATGGTCCCCTCCACATGTGAAGCATCCCGTTACTGGTCCTTTCTTCCTTGTAGGTTCACTAGCTTTATAAGCATTACTTCCAACATTGTTCACATTACCACTATTGAAATTATTCCTTCCTTGATTCTCTTCCATTTTTTTGGGGTCCCCTATCCCCTTGCTTCTAAAAATATTGCACCCCTTCAAACTTCCTATGAGTTGGTTTAACTTGAGCTCCTGTGAACTTCTTATAGTTTCTATTTTCTTCATGGATGGAGATGGATTTGAACTTCTGTTCCTTCTTAACAACATTTTCATACACTAGATCCATAGTGGTTGGACCATGAACATCTACCTCACCCCAATTTGACTATTAAGCCCCATGATGAATTTCCTTATGTGAAATCGTTCATCCTTCTGATACATTGGTACATAGCATAACAGATGGGTACACCTTTCCTAGTGCTCATTTATTGACATCTCACCCTATCTTAGGTTTTGAGAATCAACGAGTTTCTGGTTGAAAAAGAGTTGAGGTAACCATATTTTCCGTAATATTTCCACAAACTTGTTCCATGTAAGTTTTAGAGAACTAAGACCGAGTTCCATTTTCTTGTTCATCCACTAGTTAGAGGCTTCTCCTGTTAATTGATAGGCTCCCCATACTACTTTCATGACCTCATAATAGTTTATGATCTCGAAATATTTCTCCATCTGGATCAAACATGCCTTAGCTTCTTCCCCAATGGTGCTACCTTCAAATTTAGGTGGGTTTATTTTCCTCATGTCCTTATAAATTTTAGTAGCCATATACTTCCTACTAGTTCCTTCAGATAGAGAATATGATCTCTTTCTCACGATCATGAGGATTTTCTCCCTCATCCTTATTAATTATAAATTCATGTTCTTCTCTATCTTTTTCACTTACTTCCTACTCAATATTCCCCAACCTTGCATTGGTTTCATGAATGATAGCCAAAATTTGATCCAATTTAGCTTCATCACCCATCAAACCTTGTCTGACTTCTTGAATCCCTCTGAGATTAGTCCTTATTCTCACCATCCTTGCAAGAAAAGGGTTAAAGGTTCATCTTTATTAGATTCAATAATGTTCTTACTATCTTATGGAGAACATTTAAATGAGCATTCATTTGCACATAAAATAAATTTCACATAAGGTTTGAGCACAAGATTTTGATAAACACATGATTTTATTATTTTCAAGGATCTCAAAATCCTTTCAATTACATAGAGTGGATACTTAGATAGTCAAGTGGAGAGTATCCCTTAGAATCACTCTCTGACACATAACTTAATGGGGTATACCATATAGATTTTTGTTCATCTCTCATTTGTTCTTCTTTATCCCAAAATGGATAGTAACCTTCAAATTTATCATCGGATACATAGTTACGGGGAACATGACCCACTGATTCATTACTTGATGAAATTACAATCACTTTCGAGATCGGAAGAACTCTAGGGCCTCTAAATATGAATGGTGGAATGAAACTCTCTTCCAAGGGCATATCCCTAGAAAGTGACAAGGAATCAAACTTTACTAGTGAAACTGGAGGTAGATAGTTGAAATTGGATTCCTCCTTCATCCTTCTATTTACTTCACTAATCTAAGAAAGAGCGTGACTGAAGGTTTTAGTATCGCTTAACCAGAAAAAAATATCATAGTTGGTACTCTCTGTCATATGAACAATGGCCTCTTTTTCCTTCTTGGCTTTCAAGTATCACTCATTTCCAATTACTGACTTTCTTGCAGTTAACTTGAGATGCACCATCCTAGCACAATAATTTTGAAACATTAGTCTTATCCAATGTTGGATGGAAAGTATGATAAGAACATAGGTTCTAGAGCTAAACCTAGTAGTTCTGATACCACGTGTAACATGCCAATTTTTCACACAAGTAAATTTCCTAAGTTTTCACTTTCAAGTAAATAAACTGTCTCAAACCATTGCAATAATTTTTTTTTTCCAAAGAGAGAAAGAACAAACATAATTGAAATACAAAATTTCATTCATTGATTTCATTTCTAATACAATAATCAACATGTTACAATATTTACAATATTGTAAAAAAATACATACATAGCTCAACTGAGCTTCAAAGCAATAGATATAGATGGTCCAACAATCTTCTTCAAAACTTGATCACTAGTTGAGGAGGACAAGCATCAATCAAGCACTTTTTTTCCAACCATAGACTCAAATGTAGTCCCCCACACATCTATCATCAGATAGATGTCCCTACCCTTCGACAAAGAGATTGGTGAAGAAACCTTGTAACATTAACCTTAATGAGCTTAGTGGTGTGCCCTACATAACTAGAACTTGTAGACCTTACAATCTTGATCTAGCATGCATAAAAAGGAACAAAGTGAACTAACAGTGGAGCCAAAGAAAAACAAACTAATTTTTCCAAAGTAACTCACTTAGTACTTCGAGTGACAATCATCCTATTCACATTCACTACCTTAGCTCGTTCTGACTTTAGACCATTATATCTATGCATAGGTAAACCTTAAATAGGTAAAAATTAACCTCAAATTTGAACTATTCCCTTTTCCAAATATCAATGACATCTCTACCAAATGAACATAATAAAAATCATGAGTTACCCCCCATTCAATGGATAACCTAACCTTAGGTATAACTCATAAGTTTTCCAAGTCCATAATACAACTTTACATAAATTAACTTAACAAGCTATTCCAAATTCGTCATTCCTAGTATGTAATGCTATAGATGTCAATCAATCACTCCTTAATATGCAGTAAACTAAAACTTGCACCGGAGGGGGTGCAAGGGGTACACCGATAGAAATGTATGGAGTAGTAAGAAGGGGAGTTGCATGCACTGTAGAACTTGTTTAAGATTGTGTGTATTTTTTTTTGCAAAACACATGTAATACGTAATTTTGGGTCAAACCCAAATACAAGTAGCATAAGAAAATAGGCATTATGGAAAGATAATAAAGAATTAAACTTTCCTTTTATTTTATTCTATCTTGTTTGAATCTTATAGAAGTAAATATACAAATGAAAAGACAGGCTTCATTCAATCTTGTTCAAAATATGTAGATAATGCCAGTAATATATAGACAACACCTTTGGCATGTTTTGTGTACTCCCAAATATATACATTTTATGTTTCAACTAAATACATATTGTGTGGAATATATATTCTATGAAAAGAATAGATGTATGTGTAAACTAACAGGGTATTATGTTCTTGAAGCAAGATGAAAGTATTTGCCACTAGTTTGTAACAATGTATGTAATTTAATGGGCGGATGCATGAATAAATGAATGGATGAATGGATATTTGAGGCATGCAAAAAATGGATGGTGGATGATAATGACCCATGTCAAGAGATATACCATTAGCAAGTGTAAGCTTTACACTAGTCATTGAACAAGATCAAAATTGAATTGGAATATGAATGGTGATTGGTGAACATGAATTTTTTAGCTTGTTGGTGGGTGAATGAATTAATCATGGGTAAGCTTGGCGGAGTGTTGGATAAAATATGGATAGGGTGAGATGCTTCTACCTGATTGGGTGTACATAGATGTTTTATGATTTTTTTTTTGTTATTTGTAAATATCGGAGTTTGCCTCATCTAGATGCACACATCACTATAGGGAGGTAGCAGAGTCCTTATGATAAAGTGTTGTTGTCAACACATGGTTAGTGTGAAATTTGGATATTGTGAAATGTGGATAGTGTATTGTGAGAGATATGAATGTAGATTGTTTGGTTGACAGTTAGGATCTTTTTATTCCTAACTTGGTAGATGAGCAGTGGTAGGTAGAATTGGCGATTCGTTTGGGAATTTTTTTTTCATATATCTTCTAGGTCACTCTTGAAGCTTTCTTCTGCATTGTTGGACTTTTTTAATGGATGGATTTCCCTTTTTCATTTTTTGCCCCATAGTTTCTTTGACTAATGGAGGTTGATAGGGATATTTTTTTTGTATTTGTTTGGTATCCATTTGAATTCAATGATTATTTAACGCCAGTTATTTCTTTCTTTCTTTGATATAACTTGTTTTCATGTGGTTGGGCACAATTTGTGGATGCAATGATGCATGAATGCTAATTAAAGTTAAAAAAAGTTGTAGCATTGATAACAGTTCTTATCATAAGGACTCTACATTCTCCCCATGCTTTTGTTTGCAGTAGACAAAGTTTAGAGTGGGAGACCCTTTGTTTTTGGAGAATATATTCGTGTACAATTAGGAGTAAGCATCTCATGGGTAGATGGAGGACTATGTGGGTTATGGCTATATGATCGTCATGTGCGTCATCTTGTATGGATTTGGGAGTTTCATCGAATCATCGTAGTATATTAGAGGTATGGATTCTTGATCTTGATTGTACATGGTGTTGTCTTCAATATGCTTTGGTTTATTTTCTTGACATGGATCATTTGATTGTGAAGTGGTTTTGGATCATAAAAATGACCATTTGGTAGACTTTGGTGGGAGTTTTTTAGCTTACTTTGGGAAGAAATACGTAGATTGAAGCAACTGTTGCAGTAGTATAAGATTCTGGAATATCCACCTGCATGGCATTATTAATGTGGTGTAAATATGGAAACAATAATGTGTAATATATGAATTTGGTAAAGAGAAAAATATAAACATTTTTTGTTTTGAGAGAGTGATGTGTACCCGTTCTCATCATAATGAGAGAAGACGTAGATGAAGCTCCTCTTTTTTCTTGATAATTGTGTATGGATTGTTCTTCATTCTTGAGTATCGGTCAAAGGAAAATGGTGGTTCGATCCTAGGTCCATGTATTGATTTAACTCTAGATATAGCTGTAAAAGTAAGTCCCTGTCTTTCCTTTTTACCTATATCAATTGTTGCTCGGTCGATTGTTAATCCTTGTGATTTGTGTATTGTAATTGCCCATGCCATGCATAGTGGTAGCTGTCTGTGTGAACCTAGGGATATAGGTGCTATTGGAATAGTTGTTGGAGCGTGTACGTTCCAAGGTGGGCCATTGTAAGTATCAAATTTTACCACTACATATAATGGTAAGTCTGGTGGTTTAGAGCTTTCAATATATAGAATATCTAAAACCTCTCCAAGATAACCATTAACAAGGCCTACTTGAGTCCATAGGTTTGTAGTTAGCATGATGCGTTGGCCTCTACATAGTAGGAGTTCATGGGGTAGCTGGTTAGCATCATTGTCGATGTTTGATTTAGTGCTTGTTTTTATTGCAATACTTAGTGCAATAGGAAGGTTTAGCATGTGTATCATTTTTTTGTTGTGTGTGCCAACTAAGTCATTGGTCGGAAATAGGTGCATTGCTAGGTCAAAAGACTTGTTTTCATTATTTGATAGCATTCTGTTTGTGCGACTCATTAGTAGCTCCCAATCTTGTTCATTTGGTTCAACATTATGAATGTTTTGTAGAGTTCTTCAGAAGTCAACTTGAGCTTGAGTGCCCCCATCTTGTCGAAATATTTGTTCTAATGTGACAATAATAGAGAATTGTTCCCATAGGACTTTTGCATCTATGTGGGAGGCATATATAGGTTTGTCCATAACAGGGGGTAGTTGTGCAAAGTCACCTACAAGAATGATGGATCGTCCATCGAAGGGCAAGTGTTGTTGATGGGGAAAAGCCTCGCGTAGCCTAGTATCAATTTTTAAGAATAATTCTGGGCCTATAAAGCTCATTTCATTGATAAGGAGGTATTTTACATGTTGCATGTTTTGTTGAAACATTGCAAGCGACTGACCCTTCAATGGTTGCATTTCCTTGATTGGAATCTTTAGGGATGAATGTATAGTGGAGGCATGTATGTTGAATGTTGCGATTCTTGTAGGAGCAAAAACAAGGAGTGGGTTATGTTCTTGTGGTGCTAAATGGGAAAGGGTGTGGTTAATGCAATGAATAAGATAGGATTTTCCTGTTCCTGCTGTGCCTTGTATGATCATGTGCAAGGGTTGTTGTAGCTCACAAGCACTGCAATGGTCCAAAACAAGTGTGAGAGTGAGTTGTTGTTTGTGGGAGAGTGGATATGGGAGGTCGTTTACCTCAAATGGTGTTGGGTTTTCATGCTGGGTAACCCTGTTTGTGCTAATGAAATACTCTACAGTTTCATGTAGAGCTTGAGGTATTGTACGGTCATTCCAGCAGTTGTAATTGTCAAAGTCATGTCTTCCAAGCATATCAAGCGAATTAAGATTTCTAGTAGTACCAAGACCCAATTGTGATAAGAACTCCCATTCATTCAAGTGTATTGTATTTTCTATATTGCTTTCATTGTCTATTTCATCTTCCTCATCTTGATTTAGTTCTTCATCAATTACACGATCAATATGCCACACATTATATTTAAGTCTATTAAGTAGCTTCCAATTTGCAACAATTGTCTCTTTCTCAATACCTATGTCTATAACAATGTTACGAAACTGCTTGTAAAGCAGTCGTTTACTCAAGCAAAATGTCTCAAAATGTTCCAAATCCTCCTTTGGAATAGCAGTAAATCGGGGGAAGACATTGATAATTGCTTTTTGTTTCCTTTCTTTCCATTTGTCCTGTTTGTGACTTGATGAGAACGAAAATGATTTTGCAAATTCAATAAGTGTTATTGTTTCCATTTGAGGAGGACGTTGCATGTATAATTGGAGGTAACTTTGATGTAATGTATCTTCTTTTGAGTTTGTCTTAATTCGATTGTAAACTTTTCGACCAACATTTAGGACCATAAAATCACGATTGAAAACAACAAGGGGCAACTTTTGCAACATGTGGCATGTTTCTTGTGCACCTATGTCATGATCTGCAATAATCTTAGACATGAATTTTCTGTAAGCTGCAAGTGCTTTGTCTTGTGGTTCTTGCTTGTGAGATATGCAGGTCAACATATCAATACAGGTTTTAGATTTTCTTTCAGCCTTTGCGGCATATTTGGCAATGTACTTTAGAAAAAGCGTTTTTGAAAGCACAGGCTGAGAATCCATATTGGCTCTCCATATGGAAAGCATCTCTGGACTATGTATATTCAACCTATCATCATTACGTGCAGGGTTGAAGGTTTTTTTCCCATTTTCATCAATGCACAATGAAGAGGTGGCACATTCAATCCAAGGTGCCCTATATCGACGCTCCATGTTGTTGCCTTTCTTTCGAAGGCAAGTTGATTTTGAACATTTGGTGTGTCTCTGGACACGGTTGAGCAGCTCTTCATAGTCAAAAAGTACATTTGTAGCAAATATTTTGGGTGTTGTTAACAAGCATGGATCGTCTTGGAAAGACGGATGCCGTGTGTTGTTCCTGTCTTCCATATTTCAAGGATTCCAAGCACTAACATATTTGTCAAAGAATGATTTCGCTGTGTCTACATTTGTAGTATTGCTCCAATCAAGTTTGTCCATGTTTGGTGCACCTTCAATCCATAGGAATCCGTGTACATGTGCAGACCCTCGATGCTACCACTCATATCTGTACCAAAATTCTTTTGCACAATAAAGCTTCTCTAAGACTTCTTCATGAAATATTGTGAATCGTTGATGCAAGTATAAGGATGTGATATGTGGGTTTGTAACAATGTTATATATGGGATCTTTATTGTTTCCTAATGTTGGTGTTGTACCCTTTGAAAATAGTTGGTGTAAATCAGGCCACTTGGTATCTGCAGCACTTAATGTGAAGAATAGTGTGGGGGAGCCTATTTGGTTTATCATGTTTGATAATTCACCACGACACTTATTCCAATATGCTCGTGTGCCTCTAAGGGATGATCCATAATGCATCAATTGTTCAACTATTTTAGTGTCAGGAAATTGTTGTATATGGAGACGAAGACTATCTATGGTGGTTGGTATGCAATCCTCAACATTTTTCTTGACAAAAACAGAGGCAACACCTTGGCTTTGATGGCGCATCAACAGGTTTAAGACAAAATATCTAAACCTTGGATGCCTTCCAAATCTATTATCATGAAATCTCATTAGGTGCAGCACATATTCATGGATTTCAACTTGTCTATAGCGAGGTTGTAAATGTAGTGCAATACCATTGGGAAATAGTGAGGGAAAATCCATGTCTAAAAGGCCCTTAGTATTGTATTCATTAACTGGTGAGGTTTCAAGCGTTGGCCAAGAAATAACGCTATCATTTTTATCTCTAACTTGCAATGTTTCTTTTATGATTTCTAGTTCTTGGCGTTTATTTGGTAACCTAGCCATAAATGATGAGGAGCAAGTGAATTCATTCTCTATTGGGTCTGCATAAAATGTTGATGCATTGTTTGGTGCAACGATATTGTCATTGTCAGAAATTATGTTATGAAGCATATTGGAAATGTTTGTATTTGTATCAGGGAGCTCTGCAAGAGATAAAAAATCAACCTCAACGTCTTTGTAGTATGGGTCATATGTGATTTTATATTGTAGTGCAACCCATACACGATGCCTACTTACATAGCAGTCATAATGGTCACCTTTTGTATTGGTTCTTCGAACCACCAACACATCCAAGTTTGCAATTTTGTGCGGCAAGTATTTTGCTATGGTTTTGATATCTTGTGGGAAACAAATTGTGTGCCCACTATATTTGTACTGCCCGCCATGAGCATGTGATACTTGTATTATCAGATTGACTCGTGCTATAAGCATCTCTTCAACTTGTGTTAGTTTTTGTAGCTCGTATGGTTGTAATCCTGGGTCTATTAAATTATTTGATGAAAAATGGTGTCTTCCTTTCTCACAAAAGCATCTTAAACAAACTGTACCACTTTGTGTTGAGTTGGCGTGCATTCCTGGGTAGCAATCATGGAAAATTGTGGACGTTGGTAAGTTTGATAGTTTATCTAATCTTGAACGAAAACGTTTAGAAGCCTCTATAAAGTTTACTTCGGTATGTCGTAAGCTTGTGGATTGATTTTGAAGAGTGTGCATAGTTTGGTTTGAACACATTGACAATCCTCGGTCAAAAAGGTCTTCAGTTTGGGATGTAATTTCATATGGTGTTTTGTGTTGGTTTGACTAAAAGGAGATTGGTATGTTGGATTGTATTGTATGTTTTCCTATACGCTCTGTATGATGGCGAATGCTAATTTCTTCTTTATGTTGAGTATAGTAGTTATGACTTCTTTTACGAGATTGTATGTTTTTTGGGTTGGAACTCACCATCTGTAAAGGAAATAGGAACTACAATCATCAAATGTACATTTACAAATACATATAGAATTAAAGAAGGTAAAGAAATAAAGTACGAGTTCTTCTATCATTCTATTTTTGAAAAATATATGAGATGCGATATGATGCGCTATATACACAAGTAATTTTGTGGAAGAGATTAATCACATTATTTGCATACTACCAATATCTTCAATAGACATGTGACTTTGAGATTTGATTTGTGCAATCAAAAGTATATTATATAAGATGCTTAAGAAATGTGTATACATTACATAAGCTCTTGAGCTATTTCTAAACAGTAGGAATATGACACATATCAGTGATTTCACCTACGATGAGTAAATTCTCTGCAACAAAATCCACCTCATCCACCTTTGTGATTGTTGATTTTACCTGTGTCTAACCAACACTTGAATCATATGAATTTGTGATTGTGAAGATAAATTGCTTGAATAACACTCCTTTTACTATGGTCTCAGTTGTACTTTTTGTTTCAGGATTGAATTGTAGCATGTATAGATTATCTGCAGAAATTCCAAGAAGTTTGGTAGCTGGTTCTTCAGAAGCAACAACCCATAATATTCTTGTATGATTTGTGATCTTTAGCTAGAGTATGTATCTATAGGTACATGTAGTAGTTGTAGCTTTGCACTTGGAACAGTACCATGTTTGATCATCATTCTATACAACTTTTTTTTTACATTGTTTTCCATCTAACTCAAGGGGGCATGATGGATAGCATATTGAATTTGTTTTTATGAACTGCACTGTTGCTTTTAGACTGCATTGGAAAGTTTGTTTCAGATTGGTAGTTTTCTCTTCAATATCAACAACTGTTTTCCTCGTCAACATGAGAGGTGCATCCAACGGTTGTGTATTTGATGGAGTGAGATCAATATCATTTTGTTCAAACCATGATTTGAGCTCTTCTAGCTCATGTATCCTTGGGTTTATAAATAGCTGGGTGCTTGCCAAAGTGCTTATGACCTTTCCATTATACTGAGTGACACGCCCATTTTTTAATGCAAGTACAATATGTTTTAAGTGGTACATCTCCTGCAGTTGTGTGCCTTCCTTTTCAGTAGCTGGACCCCATAAAGTAATATTAATGGTAGATGAAGAGATATCTGTCAATTTGATGCTCCTTCGAAGTACTTCAGTCCCATCCTGCCTCCTTATGGTTGAGCTCGGGTCCACACATATGACTATTCCAATAACATCAACAAGGATGTTATTGTTTAGTGCTAAAATTTCCTTAAAGGGCGTGAAAGAGAACCTATGTTTTGGAATTGCAAGGTCATCCTCTGAGAGAGAAAATTTGGTTTCCTCAACTAAACAAATTTAAAGCTGGCTATTTAGTTTATTGTACAACCTATTAGTTGACTTAATGGTTCCACCAGATATTGTATATACTTCACCAAAATGAACATTCATGTAATGAAGGTTTGCAACTTCATTAAAGCATGTTACACGTATCTCAGTGCACTCACAATCAATAATATCAAATGAAAAGACTTGCCCTTGTCCCTTTTGTGTGTTGAAGCGGTGCATTTGTTTTTTCATGGTAACACGACCCTTTATAAGCCACCTTGTTTGGAATGGATTCAAATTTCTAATAGGAGTAATATTGGAGGGAATGTTTTTATTTTGTGGGGATGAGCATAATCCAAAAAGTGTCCTATGAGCAGGTGGCTTTGTTACCATACCGTTGTTATTTTTGCTTGTAGATGGAGCAGTTGAGTTCGTAGCATTTATTTGGTGGGCTATTTCTTCAAAAAGATAGGCAGGGTGACCAATGATATCGTTTTGCAAGCATGTGACTTCTATTTCGGAGATGATAATCCACCTAAAAAGGTTAAATGAATAAGTATTTTTAGTAGGAACAACTCTGACATAGTGGATAAAAGATGTAAATCTTAAAGATGTTATTTGGATTTTTGTAGAAGAGCATGGAAATATGGTGGCTCACCTTGAATTACAAAGAATAGAGCACCTGTAGCTTATGAGTTTAAGTATTGATCCCTTTTGGAGTTCTTTTGAAGCTATGTACCGGTTGTACTTTTTGGAAGTGTAGCCTTTTGCTTATGTACCCCATCGAAGAGCTCCTCTCTATATCGATCACCCAGTTCAATGACATGGCCAAATAGTGCAAACTCTAGTACCTGCAGATGGGGTTGCAAGTCTAGGTTTCCAACATTCATCTTCTTGATTGCATTGTCATTCAAGGAAAATTTTGTCACAAGAGGTGGTTGTGGTACTATAATACTGTCATCAAGGCTTGTAGATGTGGCAGGTACTTGTTGGGTTTGTTCTTCAAAAAGGTAGGCAGGTTGGCCAATGATATCCTGCTGCAAACCTGTGATTTCTAATTCTGATATAACAATCCACCTATAAGCATACAATAGAGAAGTATTATCAACATGACGCGGTTTGACATAGAGGTTTTAGAAATGATAATTTGTAAGTGATGATTTGGCATATTGTAGAAGAGTAGTGACATATGGTGGCTCACCTTAAATCACAAATAATAGGGCAACTGTATTTAATGAGCTTAAGTATAGAGCCCTTATGGAGCTCTGCAGAATCTATATAGTGGTTGTATTGTTTAGGAAGTGTACCCTTCCGCTTGTGCACCCCATCAAAGAGTTCTACCATATAGCGATTCATTGGTTTAGGCCCATGGCCAAACATTGAGATATCTATTGCTTGTAGATGCAGTTGGAAGTCTACGTTTCCATCATTGATCAACTTAATTGCATTCTCAGTCAAAGAAGACATTGTGACGAGAAAGCACACTAGTCCTTGCAAAAGTAAATTGTGGGTGGCAGCTATTACTTACTCTAAATGACATATAAAAGCATACTTTAGAAGTAGGAAATGAATATCTTGGGTAGCCAACAAAATATAGCTAACTAGAAACCAATGGTTTAAATTATAATGTGGAAAAGATTTACATAGTGTAAAAGTAATTTAAGAATAATACCTGTAAATGTGATTTTGTATAGGTATGTATATGAAAGTATTGGGCTTTGGAAGTAGGTTGTTGTATTGGTAAGAACAAAAAAAGATAAAGTGTAGTGAGTACAAAAGTTAGTTCATTGTAATAATTTGTCTAAGTATACTTGAATCACTATAAATGTTTGAATATGCATACAATACAAACGTCAGAAGAAGAAAGGTGTTTTGGAATAAATGAATATAACAGTAGCGCACTATTCATTTGAGGTGCGATGGAAGTAGGAAATATAACTATAGGTTATACTAACTATGTTAAGTGAAAGAGCCTAACACGTTTATCCTATTATTGGTGGCTGCAAATTGAATGTGAATCATTTGTGAGCACAATTGTTAGCTTTTAATTAGATGAAGCTAAATGATATAAGGATTACAATACATTATAAGTTGACTACTATTCTTCATTATATGTAAATATAAGCTAAATTTGTCTAAGTACATTTGAAACACTATAAATGTTTGAATATGCATACAATACAAATGTCAGAAGAAGAAAGGTGTTTTGGAATAATTAAGTATAATAGTAGTGCACTATTCATTTGAGGTGCAATGGAAGTAGGAAATCTAACTATAGGTTATACTAACTATGTTAAGTGAAAGAGCCTAACACGTTTATCCTATTATTGGTGGCTGCAAATTCAATGTGAATCATTTGTGAGCACAATTGTTACCTTTTAATTAGATGAAGCTAAATGATATAAGGATTACAATACATTATAAGTAGACTACTATTCTTCATTATATGTAAATATAAGCTAAATGAGATAAGGATTACAATACATTATAATTAGATGAAGCTAAATGATATAAGGATTGCAATACATTATAAATAAACTACTATTTCTCATTATATGTAAATATTTGTGTATATATTTATGAAGCAAAAAAGTGTTACATGGTAAGTATATAGAAGCCTAGACTTCTTTTTGGGATTTACAAAATATCCAACTATCCGTAAGTTGGTAAAAATTGTAGTTACATGCTTATATCACATACTATATACACAGTTACAAGGAAAAAGTGTATTAGATATGATTCAAGTAGTTTGTAAACACTTCCTTTATGTAGGTAGAACCACCTTGTCAGTAAAACTCATCTGATTTCATTTCACGGAGGAAAGTGCAGAAGGAACCCAACTTCTCACAAGTTGAGTGGAATTCATGTACGGTAACTTCCATGGATTGAATGTCACATTCTTGCACACTTTGGATGTTTTGTGCTGTGATATTTGCTTGTTGTACCAAGTCAAGGCAACTAATAGTAATGTCATTTGCAAAAGCTTGAATGTGGCTTATAGAAGTTGCATTGCAATTGATTGACGATGAAGAGTTGGTTGAACAAATAGGGCCATTGGAACTGCTTGAGATTTCAATAATTTCATTGGGTTGATGTGAATTATCCATTCCTAAATAAAATAGCATTTTTAAAATCACAAAAATTATACTGTATGTTTAATATCCTAAAAAAGTGGTAAAACTTTAACATAGAAGAATAAGTAAGAATTTATAAAAAAAACTAACAAATGTTTATTTGCATGCTAATCTAAGATAGTTTCTCAAAATTGAATAACTATTGGAAATAGATTCTAGTGGATCGTAAATGTTATTTGCATGCTAATCTAAGATAATGTCTTACAAGTAGATAACTATTGGCAAGGGATGTTAGGTGGTCCACAATTGTTATCTCGAGATCATTGGAAACAAAATTTATAATAAATATTTGTTACTTTGCTTGTATGGATATAAGTTTGGGTTCTTGTTGGATTCAATCCTTAAAAAAATTTACATGATATTATAGAACTTGAGTGAAAATAATACAATAGAAATATAAATACTTAAAGAAATATAATATAATATGAAGATCACATTTGCAGCTTGTGTAGGTGGTGTTCAAAAGAAGAATGAGGTCTTCAATGTCCAGCTATATTGCATCTTGTGGATAGACATCTTAAAAGCATGTAAATAATATTAAAAACAAAAAAGGTTGCCCTAAATAGTTTGTATAATGTATCTAATAATATAATGAAATACTTGTATTAAGAAAATTTAAGATTTATTGTAACTTTAAAAATGTAAAAGGCTTAAAAAATATTGTAAAAGTACTTGTCTTAAATTATCACATTAAATTAAATGAAATAATTTGTATTTAATGAATGTAATTGTTTCAAAATTAATAAGGCTAAAAAAATAAATTTAAATGCCTATCTTAAAGTACCTCATTTAAATTGATAGACAAATTAATAAAAATATTTTAGATTTTGAGATATATATATATATATATATATATATATATATATATATATATTTAATCTAATTATGTCCTAATAATTAAAATAATTTTAAACAATAAGTCAGAAAATAAAAAAATAATATATGTCTATACTTTGATCAGCTCGCGGATGTCTCGTTCGGAGGGGACCACTACATTTGCCACACCCAAGGAGCTGCAACCTATGAGAGCCCCTACTAATATAGGTATAGCACTACTAGAAAGCCATGCACGAACAGGAGACACTTCTCAAGCTCTCACTGTCACCTTTGGGAAGCTTGCAGAAACATTTCTGAATTTTAGATTCATTGAAAATGCCCATGGAAGCAAATATATACAACTGTTGCTTTTCTCTGGCCATGTAAATGTCTCTCTTCCCTCATAGGTTCTTAGCTACAAGACCAATATGATTTGGAGAAGAATGGTGAAAGGCATGGGGATAGGGCACAACAGTAGCGTACCAAAACTCGGACAATTGGTAACGATTCTTAGACATTCACAATGCAGTGGAAGGATAATTAGGGAATTTACTAAAATATTAACTATTTTATCTCTATGGGTTTGACACTGACATGACACTAGTTTTGCTTCCCTGCGATGGAGATACACTTGAGTACGTAACCAATCTTCTTTGCAGTCAGAAAGATCCGTTGCTCACGGATTTCAACTTGGGCCAACATTTTCTTGACTAACGAATTATTGATCGCTTATAACAGCAAAGTAGAATATCTTTATGACTATAATAGATTAGAGACCTCATCTGTTGGAATTTCGATAGCAAAAATATTCTCATAACTTCAGTGTTTCCGTTTTGATGGAAGCAGCAGCTGGGCGAATTTGTTGTTCTTCATAGTATTATCTTGGCCTGCAAATTTCTGAGCACATCTAATGAAAAGGGGGGCTTCATGGGGTTTATATATGTCTAATGCATGTATTTCAATTATAACTTAATAGGAAAGCATCCACAAATAAAATTATAAAATGTGAAGTAGTTTTTGTTGGTGTAATTAATATTTAATTACACTTGCATAACTTTACTTAGGTTTTGCTTAGGTAATAATTAATAAGTAAGCTTTATTTAGTTGAACTGTTTTTAGGTCAACATTAGGGTTGCATACTTTGCTTTTATAAAGCAAATCATCTCATTGTAATATTGAATTCCTGAATATATCTTTTTGCACATTGACATGCAAAGCTCTGCTTTTTTATGTTTTCTCTTATGTGGAAGGTGTTTAGGTTTGCATGTCTGATCTAGGGTTTCTAACATGGTATCAGAGCCTTGACATGCAGCCCCTTCTCAAATTTTGGAGAAAACCATTGCAGATTTCGTTCGGGGTTCCTCGAGGATTTTTTGCCTTGAGTTCATTTATGCAGCATTTTGGATCAGATCGGGCTTCACCATTGGATTCAGAGCGCTGGAAAAAGTCAGGTTTGACTTTTATTTTGCAGATTTTGGCCATGATTTGCCAGATCTGTGAGGGTTTCAGTTTTGGTGATTTTTTGGAAGCTCTGGAGGTAGCCATTTTTTTGGAGCATTTTGAGCCGAAACGGAGGTCACCATTGTGTTCGCAGCGGCCAAAAACCCTAAGATCGCCCTTCGTTTCGTCGATTTTGGCAAAGTTGATCCGGAAGGCAAAATTTTTTTACCAGGAAAGCCGTACGACCTCCCCAGCACGCTTCTCGAGGTGTTGGTGTAATTAATATTTAATTACACTTGCATAACTTTACTTAGGTTTTGCTTAGGTAATAATTAATAAGTAAGCTTTATTTAGTTAAACTGTTTTTAGGTCAACATTAGGGTTGCATACTTTGCTTTTATAAAGCAAATCATCTCATTGTAATATTGAATTCCTGAATATATCTTTTTGCACATTGACATGCAAAGCTCTGCTTTTTTATGTTTTCTCTTATGTGGAAGGTGTTTAGGTTTGCATGTCTGATCTAGGGTTTCTAACAGTTTTTGCTTAATATATTCTGCATTGATTTATAAAATGTTAAGTAGTTTTTGCTTAATATATTCTGCATTGATTTTTACCATAGTAAAAAATATATCATGTGGGATTTGAAACTTTTCTAATCTTCGAAAAAAATTTGGAGAGTTTTGAGGCAGTTTTGTAGATATAAAAACTTCCAGCTCAAAACAAGTATATCATGGTTACTATAGAATTATGATTGGACTGATAATAAAGTTGCAAGTGAAACAAATTACAAATCACAAGCATATACACTCACAACACAAATGACTTCAACAACAACAACAATTTGAATTAGCTAAACCATTCGAGTATGTTCAGTTACAGAGTTCCTGGTGAAACCTTTAGTTTCGGGGACATAACATATGAGAATCAATGTGAAAAAAATAATATGACTTCAAATTGATTGAAAAAGAGAATTGTATCTTCCAGCAGATAAACACTAAATACACAGCAATAACCTTAAATTATTGGTTTAAATGAGACTCAAACAAAATTCTTCAATCTGTATATTTCTTCCCTAAATGATGGGGTAGTAAGATCTGGGTGTATAAAGCAACTTCGGCTAGAACTGCATAAGCTCTCTCTAATGAAAAGGCTTATACCTCTTCTCACATTGAATCTATGCAAACTGACACCACTTACATCAACAATACAAAACAAGGGATGAAGTCCATGTTTCACTAAGGTTTCAGACGGGATGGGGTACATGTTTTGAAGATGAAGTCCATGTTTCACCAAGGTTTCAGATGAGATGGGGTCCATGTTTATTGTGATGCAACAGAGGAAGAAATTGGAAATAGGGAGAGTACTCCATTGTCCCTTTCGTGTGGGCGAGCTGATGGTTAAAAAACTTGTTGTGGGCAAGCTGTGCAAGGATTGTGGTGGAAGAGCCTGAAGGTATCGTGGAGTTGCAAATATTACCAACCATGCCATTCAAAGGAAGAGGCTGTCGATGAAAAAGGAAGGAAGACTGCTTTAGACAAGGAGCTGTTAATTTTAGGTGCTAAAAGTAGATGAAGGTGCTATGAAAGCCACAAGAGATCACTGCCAAGTGAAATGAAGGAAGCTGCTAAATTGCACAATAATTTGTAAGACATAAATGGAAGGATAATCAGAGTAAAGCATTCTTACTTGCTCGTAAAATAGTGGTGTGGATCCTCTAGCTCTCAACTGATGTAAATGTTCAAGTCTAGTCACTGCTGTTGGAGTGATCTGTTTACAACCATCATATTTATGCACATTGGAGGTGGCGGTGAATGGGAAGTTGAAGAAATATCTAAGTGTCTACAACAACGCAAGATTAATACAACCATCCTCTGTAATAACTAAGATTAGACATTCTCATTGCAAAGTGGTTGAGTGGACAGGTTTACGAATTGATCCTTTACAATTTCTAGAACAATGGAAAAATATCAGCAAACAAATATCAGTGCGCATTCAATGTATACTTAACAGGCTTTAATAGCATGTTATGGATGGACGATAGTCGATGATGTCAAGAATCAACTTGGCTCTGACAGTATGGTGCCAGAAATGACCACCAATCCACTAGAGTTTGGCCTGAAACCATCATAATTTGAGAGCGTGAGACTTGTTTCAGGTCAAAAGCTCATGCATAATATAGCCTATCGGCTAATAAAAAACATTATATGGAAATCATATCAACAAGATCTTATATCTTTTATAAGCAAATAGACTATTACTCTATTTCAAGAAAACTAGTGCAATTCTCAAATAAACATACAAGGAAAACAACCTTTCAAATTAAAGATATAAGATAAAGAGAATAAAATTCCATGCCTGATAATTGCTTATTCCGATCGACTCTTTAGAGCTCTAGCTTGGCCTCCTCTTAAATTCAACTTAGCAACCAACCTCTCTTAACTATTCCCACTAAAACTTCCTCACAATAACTCTCAACAAATTAAGAATCCCTCAATGAAAAAGACAATAGAAATGGAGCAGTGTTGTGATGCATAAGAAATTGTATCCCAAATGAGGTGATTATGCCTCATATTTATACCCAAAAATAGCTTCTCAAGGCTAAAAACAAGGTTAATTCTATGTCACTTCTCGGCCATAAACAATTGACATAACTTACCAGTAAAAAGGTGGCGGATTCCTATCATGTTACTCATCAAAAGTATACAACAAATCAATCTAATGCTTGCCACAATGGTTTGACTAATTCATAAAGCACATGATTTATTCAAAAAATTGGATTCGAGGCTTGAAAGACTTCTAAAGGAACCAAATTAATCATAATATGGTGCCAAGTATTCGACACATTTCCTATTCTTAAGCCCACAGTTTAAATAGAGGAAATAGTCTATAATAATTTGGCTGCACATCACTCAGTCGACTTGGTCAAGGCATGGAAAATGACACATTACAATGGTTCAACCTCTTTTATTTATAATTCTATTAATATGTTGACTTGGTACGTTTCATAATAAAATGTGTTGCACTTTAATTCTGGTGTTCATTATCTTTACACAACAGTCTTTATTCTCATGTATTTCCTTCACATGACTTTATCTATAATGATAAATGCAACTTAATACTTACTATTGTGCTATTAAATATTGAGTTGTATTTCTCATTTAATCGACCATAGCATATATTTTATGAATCGGCCTTTAATACTGGTATAATATGTATATATATATACATATATTCTTTAACAAATAAATATGTATACATTTGATATTCAGATGAATAAGATCAAGTTAAAATTTCATATATGATATCATTTGTATATATATACATATGTACCTATATACATGTATACGTACACATACATATATCAACATATTCGTATGGATATTCCCATTTTTCATTACATACATGTATATTGATATGTGTATACATATATATATGTATATATCTCATATATATACATTCAATTACACAATCACATACATAAATAATTACTATCTTATTTATAAGTATATATACATGTGATGTATATATATACATACATGTCACATTATCCTCTTGATATCACCACGCTCATAAGCAGCCTGTCCATAAACGTGCATAGGTACGTCTACCTATGTACTCTCATGTATGTGTCCCTTCACGTGTATGAATTATCATAGACATGCATATGTATAAATATATATACATTCCACGTATGTACATCTCATCAATCAAGTATAGTAATATAAAGAAGTACTCACATACACCAAGCACTAAACATAATCCAAGAATGCTCCTAACATAAATCAAGATCCTTTCTAATGAAAACACATCATGCTAAAGGATGACTTACCAATTCCCAGAAATATGTGTTGACTCAACTATTCTATTAGTGAGTGTGTGTGTATAAGCTCAGTTAGGTTCTGTTTTAGGATACTTCACTAAGTTCTTCTCTTGAGTGATGCTTCCCCTCGCTTCTGAAGGACTGATTCTGAACCTGCATCCAACTTAACACATTTTCATGGTAGTTAGCCATTCATGAAAATAAACATTTGCATTATAATTTTCATAGTTAAAATATCAAATTCAATAAAAATGTGTTCCATATTTCCATTCCATTATCTACCATCAAATGAAATAAACATTCATTCATACTTTTCTGATAAACAAAGTACAACTCACACACACACATATATATCCAACCAAAATTCCAAATACATTTACATATGCAATAATTTACCCTAACATAGTAATAGTAAATAGATAAACACGCAATGGGGTGTGACACTATATGAATGCTTAGTTATTACTAGAGAGCAAATAGGAATGGATAACCAACTGGCTAATGCCCATATGGCTTTAGATTTAGATGACAGAGATAATGAATCCAATTATGTGGGAAATCATGGTGTAAATGCATGTCAAAGAAGTCAATGCAAAACCAATTACCTACACATTCTATTTGGGATAACTTGGTCAAAACAAAGAGGTTAATAAGTTATTGGACAATTGACCAAAACTCTTAGCCATACACTATATAATTTTGCAAGATCTCCACATTGCCAAAAAATATAAAAATGAGGAGCACATAGGCAATAAATTTTATAATGAAATAAAGTCTTGAATATTTTCTCTTTATTGTACATTCAAATTTATGAACTGTAAGCCTACCATACTTACCTAAGATTCTACCACTTTAACATGGGCAAATTCTCATTAACTAAGTTGACCTCTACATATCTCCTAATACAATCATACCTAGAAACAATCTATCTTTACACATTAAAGAAAGAACTCTGTTTGAAATTGATATGAATCAAAAAGGTAAATTTTGGTATCACTTAGGTGTATAATGTATATCTACAATGCAACAAATATATTTGATATTCAACTTAAATAAAAAAAATACTTAATAGATATGAAAACAAATTTTCAATATAGAAATGTGAACCAATTGAAGCCCCTGTAGATACAAGCATCAAATTGTTTGGTAATGTGTACCTCCAAAATGTAGAAGAGAAAGCTGAAATGGAAGTCACTCCATATCAAAATTCTATTAGCATCCTAATGTTATCAACACTATGGACAAGATTAGATGTTGCTTGTATTATGGGAATGGTAACCCAGAACCTACCAAATATTATGGTTTGAACTTTAAGGCTATAATAATAGACACACAATATATTTTAGTGACATCACCTCCAAGTTGAACTCTATCTAGGATCTATTGGTTGGGCGATTGGTTGTGAGCCATACATGTTTTGGGGATTCTCATAATATTGGGTGTATGCATTTTCAGGCACAAAAATAGGTTGGACATTTAATGGTCCAAACTATGATTGTGTCATAAAAAAATATTGATTCTCATGCATCCAAGAAACTAAATTATTAACAAAAGATACAATTGTATAGTAGATAATGTCTACTATTATAGTGACCGAAGATAACACTGCTCCTCCTGCAAAGACCCCAATCTTCACAACATAAAAATAGGTAGAAAAAATATTCATCTTCATTGTGCTTGTCATTTAGAGCAGCTCCATCCAAAAGGACATTGAATGTAATTATAAATGTGACCCTGTACACAGATATCTCAATAGTCATACAACCTTGAAAATCAAATTCTATTACAATATAAATCCAAGGAAAAAGCTACAATAATCTAAGAGGACTTGAAGTTTAACTTTAGATAACCATTCTCCCCAATTATAACTAGAGGGAAAAATGAAGATTTGAAACATGACTAAGGATCTTGGATTCATTACCTTAGCATTGCTTAGCATTTCTAATCATTAATATACTAAAAAATTCATCAAAGAGTTTATAGTATTACTATGTAAATAATGTATTAATGTAATAGGCTTTCCAATGCCAGTTATGTGAAGAATGCATCGAGTTCAAGTGTAATTTTATGGGATAATTCTAAGTTAGTTATAACCACAAGCCATGACAAATCAAATGCAAATAAAACTTTCAGTTGTTATAAGTATCTAATATAAATTGTACTATGAAAGTGCCAATGCATACGAAGTTAATATCTCACTCAACAAGAACTCATTTATACAACTTTTACTATTCTTGCAGAGTATAGTTGAGTGTGAACATTTGCTTGACTCCAACCATTTTTCTATTTGGCAGTATACCCTTGTAAGTGTAGACATGTAAAAATGACCTAACTCTTATCACACATCCTGAATGGCATTTTCTCATCATCGACATCATCATCATCTAATACTGCTACATTTCACATCAATTACATCAAAAACCCTAATTTCCTCTATCAATTGAATATTATTATACTATTTAATTAATTCACTATTTTATCATTTTTGACTAATTAAATAAATTTCATTTATTTAATAAAGTCTTAATCTAACTTTATTCCTCCTGATTAATTAAATAATGTCAATTATTTATTTATGCCACTAATTTACCTTATTCCCCTAAGTCAATTAAATTATTACCACTTAATAGTTTAATTAAATCACTTTCCCCTAAACTTGAATAATTAAATAAATTATTCAAAAATCATTAGAAAAGGTCATCAACAAGTAAACATAACTTTATTTGTAAAAGTCAAACATGACTTGCACGTTCAAACTTAAAAAATATTAATTAATTAATTTCCCTTACCCACTTTCATGATTGAGAAAATTATGACCATCGATTTCTCACTTTGATTGGCTGACTGATTCATCTATTTCCTAACTAATCCATCTATTTTTCAATCCCACTGAAAGCTCAACTTGATTTCCTCAATTCCATAGATTAGGCAATCTATTTCCTCTAATTAATCAATTAACATCCTTAATTGATTTGATCACAGAAACTAACTGAGCAATCTAATTCCTCTCAACATCTTTCAACTGTTGATCAAGATTTTCTACTATGCAATATTTATCATTCATCTCAAAACATAAAATCTATATAACAATCCTCTTCATCCTAAATTTTTTTTTGGAGAATTGACATCTTTTACACAATGAAGTAATGTTGAAATTATAATCAATTTCTTGAAGAACTTTGACACACATCTATCAACATCACACACATTTGAAGCTTTTGCAACACATCAATGGAGGCTTCACATTGATACAAAAATCCAACATCACTATAAATACACTTCGACATGGGATGGTAACACTATGCTTTATGAATTCAGTTTGTGTTCTCTTCTTTGATTACATAGTTTGATTTCATTTCTTTGCAGTTTCATTTCATGAGTAATGGGTATGAATCTTAGTCTTTGTTTTGAATTAAATGTTGTTTAATTCATTTACATTGATTTCCTTTATGCATCTTGATTTCCCCCTTACATATTCTGGAACGCTCAGTGGGACAATGGTCCTTAACACTAACGTTTCTATGAGTTTTACTTGAGTAGTTGTAGGCTCCAAGACACATTTGTCATTTTTTGAAGTGTAATTGAAAAAGTTTCACACCAAAGCTACATGAATCTCACATGGTCATTTTTTCATTTCTATCGCAATTGCTCTTTCCCAACCCCTTTTGACTTTTCAGGCCACTTTTGCTTCAAAAATAGGGCTACTTTTGAAAATTTGGACAGCAGTTGCTGATGACAAGGGCGCTTTTGAATTTTTCAATCGCATTTGCCAAAAATAATGTCATTTCTGCTTTGTGTATTTTTTGATTTAAATATGCAATGTATTTTTTCTATTGCTAATGCTAACAAGTGATTGTTTGGAATGTTTTGTGTTTGCTAACTTTGTTTGTAACTCTTGTAGGGATATGGTAAACTTTACATCAAGAATAACTAACACTTTCATTGCAGAGAAGGAAAATGGTTCAAGCCAAAATGTTAAAAAAAAGCTTTCTAGTTTAGAAAATATTTCAATTTGGTGCTTAATAAATGAACCCCACAACTTGCACGATCTCAATTTGGTGCTTTAAAAAAAACATTTCAAAAAAGCTTTCTAGTTTAGAATTTTTTTTTCGACTTGGTGCTTTAAAAAAAACTTTTCAAAAGCTTTCTAGTTTAAAAAAACACTTCAAAATTAGTGCTATAAAAATGAACCCCACAACTTGCACACTTTTGATTTTGGTGCTTTAAAAATAACTGTTCAAAAGCTTTCTAGTCTAGGGAAAATCTTTTCATTTGGTGCCTTAAAAAGAATTTTCAAAAAGCATTCATAGTTTAAATAAATTTTTTGATTTAGTGTCCTAAAAATAACTTTCAAAAGCTTTCATATATTAGAACAAAATTTTATTTTTGGTGCTCTAAAATGGAATGTTCTCTTTTGACCAACGCTTTCATTATGTTGACAAAATGAATGATGTTATTTTGTTGACCACATTAAGAAAAGGATTGTTAGAAACACTCAAGTTGGTGCTTAAAATTGGACAAATACATTCTAATTTGCACACTACTAGATCTATTTGTTTAAAATCTAGAACACTTCAAACTTGGTGCACATAATTTTTTTTTTCTATATTTTTTACACTTTATTTGTATTTTTGGATAGCATCGTTCAAGGGGCTTAAAAATAATATTGCAATGAATTGTATACTGTGTCTTTCATGTTTGGAAAACTAGGTGTCTATCCTCTCCCCTCGCATCTTTTGACGATCTTGGGTGATGAAAAGCACTTTGAGTTTTGCACTTATTTCATTTCAAAAAAATTACCTTAAAGAGGGGGCTTGCTATGAGATACATCCTGCGATGGAGAACTCATAAGCAAGGTCTTGAAGCACGTTTACTAGTGAGCTATATTAAAGGTTGCTAAATCATAAGAAAGTAGCTTCAATCTTAGGTGACAACATATTGTACCTAATCCCATGCCTTAAGTGGAATGGGGAATGGTTAAAAAGTCTTGAGTGACCAATGAATAGTAGTGTATGTATGGTGTTCACAGTTTGTCACTAAGAACCTTATTCTAGAAGGCATCCTTGTTTTTTGAAATGCTCTCTGAAAGTAGTGCATCGAAACTTTACTTTCTAGAAGTTACTTACCAAGTCCGATTTTTGGTTGAGGCGTGGACCTTAAGATTTCATTCTTAACATACCTCTACAATCCTCCATAAATTGCATGTAAAATCATCCCTTTGGGGCTTGAGGTAAGCCTACCTAAAAGAGTGTACCTACCTAGGGTGACTTGATTGATGCATGCCAAGATTACTTTATTGAGATCAAACACTTTGCTTGATTTTAAAATGAACACATCAAAACAAGCATTAAACATGGTTATCAAACTTCAAACTCTTTAGACTCAGTGTGAATACTTCAAAAAGAGCCCTATATTTGCACTCCTAGAAAGATATCTTAAAAAAATATCTTTAAAGGTTTCCAAATATTTAGGCTTACATTTCAAGTCACACTAAGAACAAAGTCAACATTAGAAACTATGGCTTTAGCATTTTGACTTCCACAAACTTTGAGCTTTTGTGGAAAGAAATGTGCTTAAAGTTATAAACATTTAGGGCCAAATAGTTTTGATTGTTTGGTTGCATGATATTGCTTGCCAAAATTCTCAAAAGTAAAATTAGATCAAAATAAAACATCAAATCCACAAATTTATCCAAATTGCTGCTAACACAAAAACTGGAAAACAAATCTGCATAGAAAACCACTATTGTTGTTTCTGTCACACTTGAACTAAAACTAGCCGCAGTCGACCTAAAACATGCCATTTTTGCTCTTTTGATTTTGACAGTTAGTATCAAAAACCTGCCACTTTTGCAAAAAACAGAACACACTTGACCTAAAATTTATTGCAATTGATCATAACTGTTGTTGTAATTAAAAGTGGTGTACCTTGTCCTAGGTCATTATTACACCTTAGTTAAGTTTAAACTTAGGGACCACATAGGAGGTAGTTGGAGATTTTCCACTTTTGGTGGACTTATCATGTTATTACTTTATCACCTCCACCTTTTGTGGACATATCATGTGATTACCTCTCCACTTTTTGTGGTAGAATATCCACCATTTGTGGTGATTATCACATTATCACTTTTCCACTTTAGCTGGAGTGATATATTTTCATAGTTGTGTCATGTCATAATATTACGAAACTTTTCATAATATTATGCCCTCCTATGTACTCACCTTGGCTATATAACCAAGGGGTCTCTACTACATTTGTACATTCATTCTATATTTGCATTATTGGTAGAATACAATCTATTCTTGTCATATTATTTTTATCTCTCTTATGCTTGTGATTTTTATCAAGCCCCTAGATCTTGGGTGGCTACCTTCATAGCTAGTTCTTAGATGGTATCAAAGCTATTGGAGTGCCTTTGGATTGCCATTTTGGGGAGATCTTGAGTGCAATCTTGTATTTTTTTCATAGAAATACTAGATTCTAGGGGGATTCCATTTTTGGCCTTGTATTGTAGGTGCATTTTGGGAGCTTGATGCATTAGATCTGAGTTCACCATTGCATCTGGAGTGTCCGAGAAAGTCAGATTTGCCTTTTTTTTTTGTCTTAGTTGGACATTGGAGGCCAAATCTATAAGGGTCTGAAGATTGAAGGTGGTTGCCAGATCCAGGAGCTAGCTACCATTTCAAAGCATTTTCAGCAAAAAAGGACATCACCATTGCATTTAGAAGGGCCAAAAACCCTAAGATTGACTGCCAATTCGTCCAAATCAGATTAGTTGTCCAGAGAGGCAAAAAAAATTTGCCTAGGGAGTCGTACGCCCCCCCAGGTTGCCATCATTGTGATTGCGATGGTACAAAAAAACAAATATATAATTTTTTAATTTTTTTTGTGAATAGTTTTTTTTCAAAAAATTTATTAAAAATTCATAGTTTTTTCAATATTGTAAAAGTTTTTATTTGAAAATTAAAAAAAATAAAAATAAAAACATTTTTAAAGGCCGAGGGTACGGGTCCGTAGACTTGACCCTGTACCCTACGGTACTGCCTTGTTCCGCGGGAGCCACACGGCTTCCCTCTAGCCTAGTCAGACCTGCCTCCTACTGCTGGCGTTCAAATTTCCTTCATTGGCATTCATTCCAAAATAACCAGTTGGGAATATAAAAGAAACCAGACAAAAGCTATACTCATCGACCGACATTAAAAAATCGACGCTCGGTCAAATAAATCTGGCGGACATCAACAAATCTGGTGATTCCTTTTTTTACTAGTGGTGTTGGAAACTTTGGCAGCAATGGAAAAAAATCGGTGAATATTCCAGAACCGACGGCAGCATCAATTGTAAAATAAAT
Organism: Sequoiadendron giganteum; assembly: GCA_007115665.2. NCBI lineage: Eukaryota > Viridiplantae > Streptophyta > Pinopsida > Cupressales > Cupressaceae > Sequoiadendron > Sequoiadendron giganteum. Next base: position 571,460,384 of record CM021104.1, read on the forward strand.
TGTCAGAATATTCCAAAGGCCATGCAGACCTATGACGGTCATCCAACCGTCATTTTTAAGCACAGGAACAGAGGAATATTCCAATGCTGGAGCATATTCTTTTTTGACACCTGCATGACCATCAATTTTAAGTCAGTGGTCGGGTGACGTCAGTGCCACGTCATCACAATTATGATATTTTTGACCCCTCACGGATTGAGTTTTCAGTTTTGCAGGTGAATTTTGAAGGCTAATATCTTGCTCATTCTAACTCCTTTTTTTGAGCAATGTTTCTTGATTTGGGATATTTTTTCATGGTCTACGCGGTGGTGTGATCGGTTTCTAGTTTTGATGCACATATTTTTCATAAAATCTAATTTGTCACAGGTGTAGTTGAGTTGTCACCGTTTTTGCAACTTTCGGGGCTCCGTTCAAGCTCATACGAACTCCTTTTCAGGTACTATTTTTTTTGAAAGTGCATGATTTTTCTTGAAATTTACAGTGGTGCTATCAGTTTGTAGTGATTGTGATCAAAAATTTTACTTTCAGCACTTCATCATTTTTGGCCTATTTTGTCATTTGTAAAGACAAGATCTCAGTTTAATCTTTTATATTAGTCATTTGAGTCTATTATTGCCTACTTAAGGCTATTGTAAAACATTGAAAATTAGAAGCCCACTTTTCTTGGCTTGCAAGTGGCCATTGTACATGCACTAAGTATAAAGTGCCAAATCATTTTTTTTTGAGGGGTTCCTTGATTGAGTGAATTTGGGGGGGTGTCTTGTGTGATAGTGCCTCTCTCTCTACCTTTTTTTCTTTTATTTTTCTACTATGGGTTCTCCTAAGTTTCCTTTGTTAACTCCACATAACTATGCTTCTTGAAAAATTGATGCTTGGAGTAAGTTAATGGAAAAAGGATTAACTCATTATATTGATGGAACTATTGTTGCGCCATCTGATCCTAAAAATGATCCTAATGCTCATATGGATTGGCTCACTAAAAATTCTATGGCTCTTGGAACTTTAAGGAAATATGTATCAAAATATCTAATCTTTCAAATTGAAAAGTGTAAAAGAATCAAAGAAGCTTGGAAAAAGTTTAGTCAATTATATGGCCAAGTTGATGAGATTAGAGGTTATTATCTTGACAATGATCTCACAATGTTAGATCCCAAGAATTTTGATACAATCCAAGACTATGTCACTAAGGAAAATGAGCTAAGAGCACAACTTAAGGATTGTGGCATTGACAAAAAGGATACACAATTGGTCTACAATTTGTTGGGAAAGCTTCCATCAGAATATGCAACATTTGTTTCTAGCTTCCAAACCCATCACTTGATAGTGGGTAGTTATTTCAATCTTCCATCATTTGTTGTATTCACAAAAAATGTTGATGTTAGAGCAAGCAAAGTTAATAAGCATGGGGATTCTCAAGTCTTCAAAGTCCAAAGCTTTGGTGGCTAATCAAAGGAATCAAGGGACTCAAGGAAAGGGTTCTAACAAGAAGCATAAGTAGTTTAAGCCAAAGACACAACACGATAAAGCACAATCATCCTCTCCATAACAAGGGAATTCTTCCCCTTATCCCAAGAAGGGAAATTCAAGCAAGAAGGAGAGATCAACTTGTTCATATTGCAAGAAATTTGGTCATGATGAGCATCATTGCCACACTAATCAAATTGATGAGTCGACAAACATCATCAAGAAAAACAACATCAATTTTTCATCTGCCTACAAGAAGGATTCATCTCCTTCCACATCATCACAATCAAAAGGAAAAGGGCAAGCATTTATGGCTACTATAGGTTCTTCACAACAATGGATACTTGACTTGGGTACTACTCATCACATGGGTTCTACAAGGGAGCAATTTTCTTCTTTAGAGCCATCTAAGGTACCTCACATATTCATAGGAGATGATAATCAAGTGGACTTTGAAGGAAAAGGTTCGGTTGTCATGGATGATGGAACATTTGAGAATGTTCCCTATGTTCCTAACTTGAGCACCAATCTTCTTTAAATCTACCAAATTACTCACTTTGGAGATGGCAAGAAAGTCGAGTTTCTACCGGATTCAGTTGTGGTAAAAGAACTTAAGGATGATGCCTTGGTTGCAGTGGGACAAGCCAATCATAACACATGGCTTTACTCATTCTCCCACTTTGTGCCTAAGTCTCCTTATACATCATTGCTCACTCATTGAAATTTAGAAAGTAAGTTATAACATGAGCGGTTTGTACATCTCATTTACCACTATCTTCAGCAGGTTAGCTCCAAGGATATGGTTACAAGACTCCCTCAAATCAGCTTTTTAGAAGGTGTATGTTTAGGTTGTTCCATGGGCAAGCATCCAAAAGAGAAGTCTTGGAGAGCTTTGGAAGTTCTTCAATTGGTTCATAGTGATGTACTAGGTCCATTTCTAGTACCATCATTTAGCAAGGCCCTCTATGTCCTCACCTTCATTGATGACTACTCCTGCTTCACATGGGTCTATTTTCTTGTTCACAAGAGTGAAGTGTTTGATAGATTTCTAGCCTTCAAGGCTCATGTTGAGAAGCAATTAGGGAAGCAAGTCAAGATTCAATGCACAGATAATGGAAGGGAATATGTGAACAATACACTTGAGGAATTTTGTACTCTTGAGGGGATTGATCTTCAACATTCAGTTGCCTACACTCCACAATAGAATGGTGTTGCTGAAAGGAAGAATAGAACCCTTAAGGAGATGGCTAGCTGCATGATTCATGCTCGTTCTTTTGGTCCTCAATTTTGGGTAGAAGCTATCAGTTGTGCCACACACATCCAAAATTGGGTTCCCCATAAGGCTTTGAAGGGTATGACTCCTTTTGAGGCTTGGTGTGGTAGAAAACCGGTTGTGAGACACTTTAATTTTTTTGGTTGTCCAGCTTGGGCACACATACCTCTAGAGAAGTGCAAGGCATTGGAACCTTAAAGTAGGCCTTGCATCTTTGTTGGATATACTGAAGGTGTTAAGGCATATAGACTTTTGGATCTAGAGACACATGAGGTATTCATTGAGAGGAGTGTTCACTTTGAGGAAAGCTCTCCTAGCTTTTCCTCTAATCCTCCTCTTCCTTCCTCCATAGTGGAAAGTGATGATAGTGACTTAGACGATGATTTTCCCTCAACTCTGACTCACATAATCACACCTTCTTAGGGTCCACTTTCCATTGAGGAGCTTCATCCTTCATCTCCTACTAGGCCTCATTAGGCTCGATAGACTCTTGAGTCAGTAGGTTCTCTTGTTGGGGATCCTTCAGATACTCAAAGGACTAGATCACAACATCAAGATTTTCCACATGGTTTTATTGCTAGTGCTTTTGATCCACAATCCTCCAAGGAAGCATCAGGAGTTCCAGAGTGGGATTCAACAATGGAGGAAGAGTATAGTTCCTTGATGAGGAACCACACATGGGATTTAGTTCCACTCCCTAAGGAAAGAAAGATAGTTCAATGTAAGTGGATCTATCGGACAAAGTATGCAACAGATGGAAGTTTGGATAAATACAAGGCTCAGCTTGTGGAAAAAGGTTTCTCACAAGTTCTAGGTGTTGATTATATAGAGACCTTTGCACCCATTGCTAAGATGAACTCCATTTGCTTGACACTTGATATTGCTGCAACTCATGGTTGGGATGTATATCAGATGGATGTGAAGAGTGAATTTCTTCATGAGGATATTTACATGGAGTAGCCATAGGGATTCAAACAGGATTCTTCTTTGGTTTGCAGATTGAGGAAAACTATCTATGGCCTCAAACAGGCCCCTAGGGCTTGGTATGCCAAGATGGATTCCTTTCTTCTCTCCGTAGAATTCACTAGGTGTCACTCAGATCCAAATGTCTACATTTTGTGATAGAGTGACTCTCATTTGCTACTTGTGCTCTATGTTGATGACTTGATCATTACAGGGAGTACCTCATCCATCATTGGCAGTGTCAAATCTGCTTTGTAGGACAGATTTGCTATGACCGACTTGGGCCTTTTGCACTATTTTTCTTGGGATTGAGATCACACAGTTAGCTTCTAGGATATCTCTTTCTCAGCCCAAGTATGCTCTTGATCTCGGCACTTGTGTATGACAAACATGCAATCTCAGCATAGGAAAAGGTTGGAAGGAAAAAAAATTAGCTCTAGTGTGTCCCCATACAAACACCACAAATAATGGAAGTGACCCATGGGGTTATAGACCAAGTGACCTTATAACTCCTTGAAAGGAACCAACATTCAAAGAAACATCAAACCAATCACCAAGTGAGGAGGAAGTAATCCATAGAAAACAAGGATGGATAGGCCAAATCAAAATCCCAAAGACATGGTCATAGAAGAATTGGATAGTCAGGAATAAATAGATGAGGAATAATTCTTTCAATACTCCAACAATCCCAAGGTACTTAAACCGATGGAAAAAATTCTAAGGAAGGATCCAAATGCCTACTTCCTTAAATTAGCACAAAGTGGTGCTAAACTACCTATAGAGTTCAATGTGGAAGATCTTAAGGATCCTCACCTCATTCCCTTAGGGATAAATTAGTTTTGAGGAAGATACCCAAACCAATGGAGATTCCAAACATGCCACCAATATTCTCACAAAGAAATGATCAACCTAAACAACAACTAATGGAAAACCCTTTGTTTAGAAAACCATCCCAAATCGAGCAAGCAAAAGTGGTCCAACAATATCAAGGAGGTCTAACTCAATACATGCCATAAAATGACAATATAAAAAATAATATGGGTTATTTTCCAACAGTGGAACAACAATGAAACATCCTGTCACAAGGACAATACATACCACATAATTCATCATATATTGATCATTCAACCAACAATTCATCCCAAAAACAAGGTGTACCTCCAACACATTACCATGGTAACCTTCAAAAAAATTCATCCCAAAAAAGAGGTCTACCACTAATGCACTACCAAGGTAACCTTCAAAAAAAATTGTCCCAACAACAAGGTGTACCCCCAATGCATTACCAAGGTAACCTTCAAAATAATTCATCCCAACATTAAGGTGTACCACTAATGTAGTACCAGGGTAACCTTCAAAACAATTCATCCCAACAACAAGGTGTACCCCCAATGCATTACCAAGGTAACCTTAAAAAAAAATCATCCTAACAACAAGGTGTAACCCTAACGCACTACCAAGGTAACCTTCAAAAAATTTCATCCCAGCAACAAGGTGTACCCCTAATGCACTATTGAGGTAACCTTCAAAATAATTCATCCCAACAAAAATACATACCAATAATTCACTACTAGGATAACCTTCAAAACAATTTATCCCAACAACAAGGTGTACCATGAATGCACTAATAGGGTACCCTTCAATACAATTCATCCCAACAGCAAGGTGTACCACCAAAACACTATCAAGGTACCACTCTTCAACAAAATCAACAAGGAATTAATCCTCCTTCTACACAACAAGGAATTAATCCTCCTTTCAATCAACAAGGACATAACCCTCCTTTCCATAAACAAGGACTTAATCCTCCTTCCATACAACAAGGACTTAACCCTCCTTCCATACAACAAGAACTTAATCCTCCTTTCAATCAACAAGGAATTAACCCTCCTTTCACACAAAAAAGACTTAACCCTCCTTACAATCAACAAGGACTTAATCCTCCTTCCATACAACAAGGACTTAACCCTCCTTTCACCCAACATGGTTACAAAGGTCCCATACCTCCACCATACCCAACTTATGACCAAACAAACATTTAAGGACAATAATGCTAATATGCACAGGGTCCCTAAACAAATATACCAAACATAGAGGTAGGCATGCAACTACAAGCCATGAGTCAAAGGATATCAGGCATCTATATTGGAAAACCAAAGAAGACCTACACTCTACATGATATATATCCATTCCCTTTTGATCACTCTATTACTATGCACACCTTCCCTAAAAATTTTGAAATACCAAAATTTGACAAGTACAAGGGAAAATGAGATCCAGTAGAACATGTGCGAGATTTCTCAGTAGCTTGCATGGAAGTTCAAAATAATGATTCCTACCTAATGTGACTTTTTCCACGCAGTCTTATTGGTCACATTATGGAATGGTTCTCCCATCTACCACCAGGTATTAAGAGTTTTGATAAATTGTCTAACGAGTTTGTAAACCACTTCTCATTCAACATAGAATAGGATGTCATCATCATTGACCTCTACAAGATTAAACAAAGCCAAGGGAAATCCTTTACATCCTACCTACAAAGATGGAGACATAAAGCGAGTAGGTGCAAGTGGCCTATTTCTGACAAAGAATTGGTGGATGTATTTGTTTCCAATGTCCAAGGAGAAATCAATTACCAACTCACCATGTTGTGCCCCAATAACTTCAAAGAGACTATTGAAAAGGAACTAAATATTGAAAGAGCTCTCATAGCAAGGGGATCCATTAAACTAAACAACTCAAAAAAGATAACCCTTCTGGTTCAAATATAAAAACCCAAGATTTGGGCCAAAAACAAACATGTTACCAATGATAGAGTAGTCAATGCTAGAACTGTATGGAATGTGAAAAATCCCAATGGACCACAAAACAAATCCCAAGTTGCACAAACAAGCTATGCTCCCAACAATGTACAAAACAATCAACTCATCTATCCCCAAATAAACAATCATATAATCAACAGACAAATCAGGGAGGACAACAAAGACAATATAACCAACCAAGGAGGAAATTTACTACATTTGAAGAAACGATTGAGACAGTCATGTGTAAATTAGCTCAACAAAACCTCATCAAAGGGAATGAGCGTACAAACTATGAACAACCAAGATTTAAAACACCATAGTAAAATGAAAAAGACTTATGTGAGTTCCACAAGATCAAGGGACATACAATGAATAATTCTATGAGACTTAAATATATAGTGCAAGACTTAATTGACAAGGGAGAATTTGATATAGAACACCATCAGGGAAACAAAGATCTCCAAATCTACAGGAATCCAATTCCTAACCATGCTAAGAAAAATGACAAAGGGAAAGAAAAAGACTACCACAACACCAACTACACCTATGGTGACATCGTCCTAGGCACCCTCTACCAAGAAGATGATGCTAAAGTAAATGTGCTAACTATACAAGGCATGGACCTTGAATATAATGTAACTAAGCATTGAGGGAAAGTCACAATACAAGGATCCCTGTCTAAACCCACAACTAGGTCATCCAATTACTAGTATTGTGGAAAAACCTAAGAAGACCCCCGCTTTGATATCCATCCTAGAGTTGTTGAAATTATCAACTATGCATAAGGAAATACTAGAAAAATATTTGGAAAAATTAGTCCCTAATGACCTCAATCCTAAATAGTTTCAAGCCATGGTTGGAAAAATCATAGACACTCATCATTTAGTCTTTTCCGAGAAAGACCTTCCACAAAAATCATTCCACATCCAAGCCCTCTATATAGAGGCCGGTGTCCACAAACATAAGGTAAAAAGAGTATTGATAGATAACAGTTCAGATCTAAACATTTGTACCTTGAAATTTGTCAAGCAACTGGGGTATTTTGATGATGTAATTGACGAAGGAAAAAGCATCACTATAAGGGCTTATGACGAACTTGAAATAAATTCAGAAGGAACCATCATGCTTCCTATATAGATAGGACTGACAACAATAGAAATAACATGTCAGGTATTGGACCTTGAGCTACCATATAACCTCCTTTTAGGATGCCCATGGATTAATGCACTACAAGTAGTTCCTTTGACATTTCACCAGTGTCTAAAATTTCCTCACGAAGAAAAGGAGGCTACATTATATGTTGATCATGAACCCTTCCACTACTATGCAAAATTGGAGGAGAAATACAAAAAAATCCATCAAATACCTATTAATGATATATCATTCCACTCCTTATCATATGTTGACCCATCAACACTACCATCCACCTCAAATAAAACCACATCCAGTGAACAACCAAAATTTGATCCCAAGGTTCAAGTACTTGACAAGGGTAACATAAACTATCATTTCAATCAAGCCTTTTGTATTGGAATGCTTCCCCCAACACCTAAGGTTTATGCAGGGCCAAAGGAGATCAAACATGTTCAAGAAATAATAATTCTAGTCAAACCCATGATCTTTACCAAGTGGGGAGATATGAAAGATGAGTAAATATTCAAAGAGGACCTCTCGTCAATGATCTACAAAGGATCTAATAAGAATAACCAGAATAATTACAACCCTTTCCAATTGATTCTAGTATTAAAGGGTATCAAATGGATAAAAAAATGGGATACACCAGAAAAGGTGGCCTTGGGCAGTGCAAACAAGACAGATGTGAACCTATTATAGTGGAATGAAGAAAGAAGAACATGGGATTAGGCTACAATTCAATAGACGTGGTTACTCCAAGCATTGGATGTGCCTCTTTTGAGAAAGGATCTCCTTATACTAACATTAAGATATTGGATACTTACCATCTTATAAACAACGATTTACCAATCGAGGACCTATTTGAAAGATTTAGCATAAGTAGTCCCTACCCAACCTAGCAAACCTATGCTTGAAGATTGTACTTATGAAATAGATTCTAACGAGTATGAATGGGGTTCCCCTACTTCTAGCAATGATGACCTAGATACTTAATGGGAGAATGATGCCACAACTATATTGACCATTTTGACAACTTCCATAAGCTTTATAGATAATGATGACAACCTAGGCCTTTGCTACCCATAATGAATAGATTGGGATCAACAACATCATACACCTATTTTGGATCAATTCTAGAATGATGAAGCTATTGTAGAGTTTATCAAAATTTGAACTGATATACTTCCAGGAGATCATATAAAGTAGGGTTTGTCGTGGAATTCAAACAAGAAGAATATTTCAAAGAGGATATTGTGTCCTCTAGTCGCAAAATTGAAAAAGACAATGTAAAAATCAAAAGGATATCCCCTACGAAAAACCACAATGTGGCTCTATCAGATCCTGAAAAGAGAAAAATAAAGGATGAATCTAAGGGTGAAAACCTCTCTGAGACACCCAAAGATGGAGGATTCAATCTCCCTATTACTAAATATCAAGAGAAGTTGACCCTCCTAGTTGAAGAAGTAGAATCCATCAATGTTGGCACAACAGAAACACCCAAAATCACATACCATGTAGCGTCACTTAATCCTGAAGAAAAGGTGAACTTCTCAAAATTCATCAATGAAAGAAAAAAAAAATCACATGGATATATATATACATGACAATGCTAGATCCAACATTGGTCATACATGACTTAGCCATATTTCTTGGAGCTAAACCCATCAAACGGAAACTACGAAAGATGCATCCCTAGATAGCACTTTTGGTAAAAGTAGAACTAAAGAAACTACTAGATGTGGGATTCATCAAGCCAATCGATTATCCAAAATGGATATCAAATCTAGTACCAATATCAAATCCCACTAGGGGCATAAGAACATGCATGAAATTTTGAGATCTAAACAAGGCTTTCCCAAAAGATGAATTCCCCCTTCTGAGTATTAATAGGATCGTAGATTTAACGACATGACATGAAATGTTGTCATTAATGGAAAAATTCTCTGGATATAATCAAATAAAACCATCTCTTGATGATCAACATAAAACAAAATTCACTTATGCATGGGGGAGCTTCTATTGGAACGTCATGCCATTCGAGCTAAAGAATGCAAGGGAAACCTATTAGTGAGAAATGACTACAATATTTCATGATATGCTACATACAACCATGGAAGATTATGTGGATGAAATACTAGCGAATTCCATCAAAATAAAATACCATTTGAACAACCTTGCAAAAGTGTTTGACAAGCTGAAACAGTACAACCTAAGGCTCAATCCAAAAAAGTGTGTATTTAGAGTAGCATTTGGAAAATTGCTAGGGTACATAGTATCAAGAAGAGGCATAGAAGTAGATCCTACAAAGGTAAAAGACATATTATAAATTCCTCCTCCAAAGACATTCAAGTAGCTAAGAAGTCTACAGGGGAAACTACATCCATCAGGGCATTCGTCATGCAATTAGCAGACAAGTGTCAACCATTCACCTATCTACTACACAAGGAAATCATATTCAAGTGGGATGGTAGATGTGATCAAGAATTCCAACAAGTCGAGGAGTATCTACTCACTCCTCTAGTATTAGTGCCATCTATTCTAGATAAAAGAAATGATACTCTATGTCTCTACAACACAAGCAACACTAGGAGCTCTCCTAGCACAACTAGATGACAATGGTGGACTAGGAATTGAAATATTCACCCATAGAAAGAGCATGTCTCTTTGTCCTCTTTGTGATAGAGAAGTTGAGACACTACATCTTGAATAAACAAGTAAAGTTGATCTCAAAGGTAGATCCACTAAAGTACTTATTGGAAAAAGAAACTCTAACAGGAGGGATCACTAAATGGGTGATGATATTGAACAAGTTTGACATAGAGTACATAGACATGAAAACCATCAAAGGACATATCATAGGAGATCAACTAGCATAAGCACCGATGGAGGATCACCAACCTCTCACAATAGACTTCCTAGATGAAAGCATATTGCTAACAAAACAAACAAGTCGTTGGACCTTGTACTTTGATGGGTGCCACACTTAACACAACTCAGGAGCAGGTATCTTATTTCTCACACCACATGGAGATAGTATACCTAAGGCTTATATAATTTCTTTCCTATGTACAAATAATATCTTAAAGTATGAAGGACTAATCATAGGGCTCAAAATGGCCATCGAATGGAGGATAAAAGAACTGTAGGTTTATGGAGACTCTCAATTGGTAATTAGGCAAGTGAATGATGAGTATCAAACAAAAGATGAAAAGATGATGCCATATAAAAATGGTGGAAAATTTCAAACAATATTTTGTCACCATCATCTTTGAATAGGTTCCTCAGATCAACAAAAGAGCAGCTAATGGAATGGCAATGATAGGGTCACTTCTCGATATTCCACATAACATTCCTAAGTATGAATTCCTTGTGGAGAAACTACCTATAACAAAATTCAATATCCTAGAATTAGAACTAGTGTGTATTGTTGTTGGTCCTAACTCACCATGGTACCAAGATACATTCAATTATATCCAACATGGTATCATACCTCATGACTTGACAAGAACCCAAAAAGAAAATCTTTTCCTGTAGGACTTCCTGATTCACAATCTTAGGTGACACCTTATATCATTGAAGTTTAGATGGTATGTTACTTCGATGTCTTAATGCAGAAGAAGCTCAAATTTCCTTACAAGAGGTACACAAAGGCATTTGTGGGTCCCACTCTAGTGGACCTAAACTAGTACAAAAATTGCTAAGAATAGGGTACTATTGGACCTCCATGGAACAAGAATGCACTTAGTACTATCACAAAACCATGACCTTTTTCATAGTGGGGATTAGAATTCGTAGGTAATATCTCTTCAAATTCATCCAATGGGAATAATTTTATTATTACTATAATGGAATACTTCACAAAAGGGATATAATTAATTCCATTAACCTACATCACGGGGAAAAAAATATCCAAGTTCATCTTGAGTTATCTGATTTATCAGTATGGAATTCCCCAAACCATCATAATGGAAAATGGAACCCCATTCAAAAAATAAGATGTCAAAGAGTGTTGTTCACAATTTTCTATCTAGCATAGATTCTCCACGCCCTACTATACACCTACACATGCCACACCATTTCCCTTGGTATATGGATCTGAAGCAGTCTTACCTATTGAAGTCAAAATACCCTCACTACGAATATCACTAAAAGGTATGGTCAATAATGAAGAGTATCAGGTGTCCATATTGAATGAGTTGTAACTCCTATATGAAAGGCATTTGAGCACGTTAAACCATATTCAGGTTTATTATAATTGGCTCAAATGAAGCTACAATAAAAAGATCAAAAACAAAAACCTTCAAGTTGGTGACTTGGTACTCAAAGAGAATCAGAAGGTACAACATGGCAAAGGTAAGTTTGAGCCCAAATGATTAGGCCCATTCATCATCATAGCAAGCTATGGTTCCAGAGCTTATCAATTGGATACTCTTGAATGGGAACCTTTAGACGAACTGCTGAACAAAAATTTCTATACTTCAAAACATGTCAGAATATTCCAACAAAAAAGATAAAAAAGCAAAAAAAATCAAAAAGAAAGAAAACAATAAAGAGAAAAAAAACATTCTTCAAGTGAAAATAACTTTATGGTGCTTATAGTACAGGTACTGTAGTGAAAACCTAGAAAATAAGTGTTGTGATTGAAAAAACCTTGAATCATTATCTATCAACACTAACTGAAGCATCCACCAATTCGTTCCATAGTAAAACGTGTGTCCAACCATGGCTCAATGACTGATCAAGTATTGAACCTTGTTGCACCATCAACACCTGTCTCCCCTAGGGAAGGTAGTCTTGTCTTGAACTAGGGGAAACTTCCAAAAATTGGTAGCGAATTAGATCCTTGTAAATCCCATCATGGCTAAAAACTATCAAAATAAAAAAAATCTAGAAAATAGATAAAATAAAAAAAAAATTAAAAATAATCAAAATTCCAAAAAGCATGTTATGCTTTTGAGTCAACACTAGTCTAACTACATGGTCTCTACATGTATAACGTAGGAAAGGCTTATCAACCCCCAATTCTCTAGATCAGTCCCCTTAGATATCTATCATGCTTTCTTTTAACTTAATCAAAAATTCAAAATACCCAAAAAATTCAAAAAACAGAAAATGATAAAAAACATGTTCATATCCAACCAAGCGAACTATGATCCTTTGCGTGTACAACATAGGCAAGTATTATCTTTGATGAACACCCAAGGCCCTAGGTTAGTCCCTTGGAAACAACAAAAATAACATCATGTATAAACTTAGAAAACCAAAAAGGTCCTACCTCCATCATCACCAACCAGAATAAACTTTTCATCTATAATAAACAATCATCACAATCACCCTTTTCCAATGTAAACAACAAACAAAATAAACACCAAAATCAAAAATTCCAAAGAGAAGATCGAAACAATAAGATAACTATCAAGTGAAAACAATACCAATTTTTTAATTACCTATCTATTAACAATTCACCAACAACATTGTGAGATATGTCTTAACAGATAAAACATTCCTATAATAGTCATCATCAACACCAGATAATAGCCTGAAACCTCAAAAAAAATATGGCAAGTGATACTGCAACATTGTTTATCTTTTTATAGTCTTATCTTTTTTATTGAGGATGTCCATAAGGATTTAGAGAAGAAGGAATGGTGGTATTAACAGTTGATTTTTTTTAGAACTTTCTATTTGCAAGATGTTTTTTGTGATATTAGCATGACGAATACTTGCTTTTTTTGGTGTATGGAAGTTTTTTTGAGACAATTCGTGTAGTGGTTGCATGATAGGTATTTCATACCTCTCTGTGTAACTAGTCAAAAAAGTTTTAACACAATTCAACCATATATCCTAACAATTTTTTCGTGTGTCTGGTATGAGAAAGTTCTAATATTCTTTGTATGATGAGTCAAAGTCCAAACAATGGATACAAAGTAACCTTGGTTATTAATACCTTGGTGCATCATATCTATTTGCTACATCAAAAATGATTGTTAAAGATACGAAGCCTCTATCAAAAATTAAAAAAAACTCATTAGTAACTAACAACATAAAATTTCTATCCATCATCCAACATTTCTTCTAACTAATAGCTCCATCTTGTATCACAATATCACTAGTACCACATCCATCCTACATCCACAATTTCATCAATATATCATGATGATAATAAAGCAATAAAAATATCATGCATCATGTATGATCATACATCTATCATATATCAACATCCATCATATACATAATCAAATATCATATATCATATCGATATATAGATCATCCATCCATCAACATCATATGCATACATCAAAAAGATACAAAACATGAACATAAGCATATACACACCATCATCATAATCATCTCATAACACATAATGAAGCCGAATTGAAACCTATATATCTCATATATATCATCATAAAAAATGAGAATGTTAGATACATCATCAAATAACATGTGTGATATATTAAAAAAATACATATATACAATGCCTCAGCTGGGCCGATGAATGTATATATAAAATCATGTCTACAACAATGTCTCTAAAACAATATACATCATAAGAGATCAAGAAATAATCAATCCTACTGCTCGGCTAGAGGTGGGGACCTCTGATGATCATGGATCTAGTGGGGAGAAGGTTGTGGCATGACCAATAGCTGATACGACATCCTAACTAACTGATCACTTGAATCAGATACACCAGTACCTATACTAGGCTCGCCAAATTGAGGAAGTATCCATGCTCTAGGAACTGATACCTCATACAAATTCTGATAATAAGTAGCCTCTCTCATATACTAATCCCGTTATACTCTAAGGGCATCAAGCTTTGACCTAAGGGTATCCCTCTCAGTTGTCATCACTTGCACCTGCACCTCAGCAGAATGATGTGGCCCACTCTACCCTGAAATAATCTCTCTCCTATTTGGTAGTGTCATACTTGATAATTAAAATGGAAAGCTATGCATCCATAGCCTGTCTCTACATAACCTTTACATCTTTGGTAGCATTCAAATGTACTATCTATGATGTCATCGATGTATTCCAAAGTGAGGAGGAGGACCATGTGCCTGATCCTGCTACATGGGATCATCCTATCGATCTTGTTTCCTATCTTGTCTAGCTTTGTCTAGCTACTTCATAGTGATATTGAATCACTATCACTCACCATGGTGGCTAGTAATACTTTCTTTACCCACACCTGGCACAACACCAAAAGGATCTATGAACCTCAGAGGAATTCGCTAAGCCTACCACTAATCACAATTTGGGGTAGTCCCAAGATCTGCATGTCCAACAAACTACCCCCATCCAAATGGGGCAAGTGCTATAAACTCCACCACAGAGGCATCATGATCAACCTCCAATCCCCACACTTGAACCTCTCAACTGGTCCTGCCAAAATGAGCCTAGTAATCATCCACAAAATGGATTTGTCTCTCTCCAAATTGGAGAAAAACCCTATTAGGTAGATGTCTCTCAAGAAAAGTAGGAACATGATCGATCAACCACCAAGTCTATCTACAAAATGGTAGTTGCTTCTAATCGTCATGCCATACATCACAATCCAACCACAATCTCTAAATAAAACCCGACATATCATCTATCACACAAATGTAGCTACCCAAGCCAAGTATAATGAAGAAAGTCACCATATTTGTAAGAATATGGATCCTATGGATCCTGGTCCAAAATGCCATCAGGCCTAGTAATTGGGATGTTCTCTCGTGCCCATACATGAAGTAATGACATACTAGTAGAAATGGAATTTCCTCCTTGGTAGGTAACCTCGTTCATATCTCTGTAAAGATGTGCAAGGAGACATGGGCCCCATGCATACCTAGTGCCATGCTCGAACATGTGCTCGATACATACACCCCAACCAACGAGAAACTTCTTGCCTTGTTGATAAGGAATAATGAGCCCTGAGACCAAAGCACATAGAACTAGTGAAATAGGATGTGCACTACCCATGAACAAAGATAGTTCTATCTCTAGCTCCTAAACTCGAAGATGCCTAACACCAAGGACTCACTGCATGAAATCTCTACCCTATTGTACATAATAGGTCACAAGCTCTCCATAGATCAAAACATGGAGGATCCTCCATACATCCTCTAGGGTAATGGTGGCCTCACTAGTAGGTAAGTGAAAATATGATGTATCAAAGTTCCATCACTCCACAAGGGTGGTCATCATCACTTTATGACATCTGATAGTCAGTATGTAACATATATGCCGCAACCCCATAGAATATAGCATATCTTGCTCCAGCTCATGGAAACCAATGATCAAATCAAATAATTCGTCCAGTCGTCGCTCCCTAGAGTAAAGTAGTTTGAGAGCCACATGCATCCATTCAACCCACAACATTAAATTTTTTCTACAAAAACATGAAGTGAAACTCATATTACAAACAAACTGGATCAACATTCCCAAAACACCAAAGACAGCCACTTTTTGTCAAAAGTAGCCACTTTGTTGTCAAAAGTGGTAAAAACAGTGAAAAATGGTCATTGTTTTGTTGAAAGCGGTAAGGAAATCCAAAAGTGGTTACAAGGGAAAATTCAAACATATTTCTCAAAAGCAATATTTGTTTACAAGGGTGGACATTTCAAACCAAAAAAGTTAAAAGTGAAAATTTTAAGTATAAGCAAAAAAAAGCAAAAATCTATATCAAAGCAAACATTTATGTCAAGTGCAAGCAAAAAAATCAAGAGCGACACATTTATAAACTACAAAAGTGGTCAAAACGATTCAAAAGCATGAAAAACACAAACCTACCACTATCGCCTAAAATGTTTTCATGCATTAATTACTCAAAAATGACAAGATGATAATAGGAAAGGAAAGGGTACATACTGGGGCACCAATGCCAACAGGCTACCCAAACTCACAAACCACATCCGCATGATGTGAGACTCCTTGAATACTTTCCATAGCGCCTCAACAATAACAAAATCAGGAAATCCAAAGGCAAAAATTTACTATAGGCTTAGAATGCAAATGAGGTAATTTTTAACCCTAATTACCTATTTTAAACCCCCAAACCCTAATTTTTTACCTAGGAAACCCTCCTAGGTTGAAATTAGGAGCTCCCTAGAACATTTGAACTATCATCGAGGGTCCTATAAGCTTAATTTTTCATCCTCTATGCATCCGAATTGAAATAAAACATTGTCACGATCCCAACCTAAAAAATATTTTTTTTCGGCCAACCTCTCGAGGGGGTAACCCAACATCCTACCATCTTTCCACTAACCATCAGGGCATATAAAGTTTTTCAAAACTTTATCTCAACATCGAAATATTTGCAACAAAGAAACCAATACTTTGTCTCAAAAAGGGGAAAAATGTAAAAAGGTAAAAATGACCTAACACTTATCGCACAACCTGAATGACATTTTCTCATCATTGGCATCATCATCATCATCTAATATCACTGCATTTCACATCAATTACATCAAAAAACATAATTTCCTCTATTAATTGAATAATATTACATTATTTAAATTAATTCACTATTTTATCATTTTTAACTAATTAAATAAATTTCATTTATTTAATAAAGTCCTAATCTAGCTTTATTCCTCTTGATTAATTAAATAAAATCAATTATTTAATTATGTCACTAATTTACCTTATTACCCTAAGTCAATTAAATTATTACCACTTGATAGTTTAGTTAAATCACTTTCCCCTAAACTTGAATAATTAAATAAATTATTCAAACATCATTCAAAAAGGTCATCAACAAGCAAATATAACTTTATTTGTAAAAGTCAAACATGACTTGCACGTTCAAGCTCAAAAAAGATTAATTAATTAATTCAATTAATTAATTACCCTTACCCACTTTCATGATTCAAAAAATTATGACCATCAATTTCTCACTCTGATTGGCTGACTAATTCATCTATTTCCTAACTAATCCATCTATTCTTCAATCCCACTGAAAGCTCAACTTGATTTCCTCAATTCCACAGATTAGGCAATCTATTTCCTTTGATTAATCAATTAACATCCTTAATTGATTTGATCAAAAAAGGTAATTGAGCAATCTAATTCCTCTTAACATCTTTCAATAGTTGATCAAGATTTTCTACTACTGATCATTCATCTCAAAATATAAAATCTATATAACAATCCTCTTCATCCTAAAAAACGATCAAAGAATTGACATCGTTTGCACAACGAAGTAATGCTGAAATTACAATTTATTTCTTGAAGAACTTTGACACACATATTCAATCAACATCTCAAATGTTTGAATCTTTTGCAACACATCAATTGAGGCTTCACATTGATACAAAAATTCAACATTGTTGTGAATACACTTCGACACAGGATGGTAACACTATTCTTTATGAATTTAGTTTATATTCTTTTCTTTGATTACATAGTTTGATTTCATTTCTTCATAGTTTCATTTCATGAGTAATGGATATGAATCTTAGTCTTTGTTTTGAATTAAATCTTGATTAATTCATTTACATTGGTTTCGTTTATGCATCTCAATTTCCCCCTTTCACAGTAAAAAAGGAAACATTAAAGAAATTTCTATATAAGTCTCTGTGTCTAAGGCCCATTTCAGCTAATGTTAAGACAAAGCAATTAAAGTCCAATACCAATGTGGGTTTTGATATGCCTTAAAAACAACACCAAAACCACCTTCTGCTATCTTGTTCTCAGGATTAAAGTCACTTGTGGCATTTTTGGTCACCTCTAGATTGAATGTATTGGAAATTATGTCCACATTTGTCAATTTTGTATACAACATTTAGACAAACTTGTGTGAGTGCACTCGTCGACATATTCACAGATTACATTGGAGTATGAAATGTGTCATAAATGAAGCAATACACATTTTTCATTACCCGCACCATCATTAGTTTTGAAGGATTTATTCTTGGTTCAGCTTCCATAACCCATGATAATGGATTCCACATAAAGCCCAAATTTTTTAGAATCTTACTTTCTTGCAGCCACACATTGATAGAGCTAATGACTGTTAAAGAAGAATGTAATAAAACATTTTCATAGAGGCAAAGGAAGCATCCTCCTCTTCCTTATAGTGGCTTACCTTCTTTTCTTCAAGCTTTTTGTTTCCAAATATCTTCAACCACTCATCTTGCACACCAAAAACAAAATGAAAAACTTGTAAATCAATAAACCTCGAATGCAAAAACAGGGCACACCGACGCTACAAAATTCAATAGCAAAGATGCAAACTAAATATAATCCATAAATAAGGCAAGGTAAGGCCAAAAAAAAAACATAAATCTGTAAACCTAAAATGAAAAATAGAGCATAGCCACCTTAAAAAACACAATAGCACAAACTACGACAACATAAATTGAAAGATAAAACCACTGTATCCTTAACAATAAATTGTATGCCTCCTTTGCATGGAAAAAATTCCAACACTATTGCAAGAATGATTTCCACATCTCCAACCTTCTAACAATCTGCAACAACATTATCAGTCATATGCAGCTTGTTAAACAAGGCAATGCAACATGAGTTACATTACTTACCTAGGAAAATCAAATGGTCCAACTGCTCCCAACTGCTGAGCGATGCAAACAACCACTTGCATAAATAATCAATTGGAGTTTTTGAATTTTTTTGTCATATAATCTTGAAATTTATAGTTGTTTTCAAAATGATTTTTAGAAAGAGTGAGATTGATAAGATAAAAAAAGGATTTCCATGGGTTTGGGTATTCTCTACATCAATATGAATTAACACCTTTGCTAAAGGCAAGAGCCCTTAAATGGACTGGAAATTCATCCCAAAAAATCTTGCATATTTATGATACTTACAATAATAAACAAAAAATTGTATATTGTTCACCCTATTAGGCACATTTTCACTTGTAGAAATGTATCACCAATCTCTTTTCTCTTGGATTTGACAATATTCATATCTATAGGATTTTTTGAGGCATCTATGGCATAGAAAACATTCACTGCTTCATCCTCTCATGTTTTAACATCAACCCTTGTAACAAATAAACCATTCTCTTATAAAATGCAGGTAATAGCTGAAAGAAGGCCAACCTTGTCACCATTATAGAGTTCAAGGTGTAGCTCATACTCAAAGATGTTTATTTTGATGCAAAGAAAGAAAGTGATCGTTAGACATAATATAAGAAATAGAAAATATGCACACTTGTAGCTTTGTGAGTAATGAATACTGTCTCACTACTACCTTCTTTTTAATTATTGTCATGTCTTCTCTCCATGAAAATATGTGTCAACATAGTTAAAAATACGAATCACCAACTATCCATTACCTTCTCCCAAGTCTGACAATCCACAGGAGCTTGCAGGCCAAGCCATGATAGTCATGTGCTCTCTTGCCTCCAAAACTAAGTGCAATATTAATCCACCAATCAAAGTTTAAAAAAAAAATTATTGCAAACAATTAAAATTTTGGCAAGTTGTCGATAACAACATAGGAAACAAAATTTAAACATGCAAATTACAGATTTTGATTGGCTGATGTACATAATTTTAATTGTCAATTAAAGTTTGAGCCTTCACAATAGTTCCCCAGTGGGAAATAATAAACTGGTAAGAAAGATGGAGGTGCAAGAAATGTCAAGAGGACTTTGAAAATGAGAAAGATGTAGCAAGATGTAAAAATTCAGGTGCAGGAAGCATAGAGTTGCAAAGTAAATCATTACATAACCAGTATCGTTGAGAGGAACAAAATTATTTTGAATTATGATTCAATGTTTGTGATAGTTTATTTTATTTTCTTAAAGAAAAAAATAGTTTGTGTGCATCTCGAATGTGCCCTATAGCCAAGTATTCCCTTATCCTGATTTTGAAAATCGCTTCTCCCTTCCCTTACATTGTAAACACATAAATTTTAAGGGGTGGAGACTATTTTAGAAGTATAGAATGGTTAACAATTTTTTCTAATTCAAAAATTATAGAAATAAATGCATTAGAGACTAATCCTAATAGAAAAACAAAGGATTTGTTAATTATACAAAATATTTACAATCTAATAATTATACATACATTTTAGTATTTTTATATCAAAACATGGTGAAACAAAATTTAAATAATTTGTGTATCTAATTTTGTCAAAAATATGGCTGATATTTTATTGCATTTGGTAATTCAAACTAGGCATAGAATTTTACATGGTACCTAATCTACTGATATTTTATTGTACTTAGCAATTCACACTGGGTATGGAATTTTACACCACAAAACCCAGTTATAATACTAAGGTAATTCCACATAAGGTCAATATACATGTGTAGATTAAAATCATTGTAAAAACTAGGGAAGTATTGCTATGCTTATTATATCTATAATGGATAGATAATAACAAAAAATTATCAGATCTTACCATGAGTCCTTTAGATAAAGACATTGAAGAAGAAAATTATGGAAACATTATGGATTATCTATCAGTTGAGGAGCTAGTAAAAGAAAATGGATTTGAGATAGGAATGGATACTCATGACTCTGGATTTTGTACTAATTATATTGATGAATGTAACTAGGCTATTGATGTTCTATTCATGTGTGATTCTTTGGTAGGGAGGTTCACTTGCATAAATCCAAGTTGTAGTACCTCTACAACTAGTCTAGAAAGCACTTGGGGCCAAAACTTAGGAGCATATTGAATTTTGAAACCATGTCAAATGGGTTTTTTAGAGTTGATTTCCTTTCTCATCTCGATTTCTAGTTTATCATAGAGAATGGTCTCTGGTTCATGGGCTCATCAAGGTTGAGCCTCAAATGTCAGTCCCCTAATTGGGGTTGGACGTGGCTAATCTCCCAACAAAATACACCTATGTACATACAAAAAAGCATAGAAAAATACATAAAAACATACATAGAAACACACATAAGATGATGAGACAATGTTGTGAGGGTCCCACAAGACGGATGATAAAAGTGACGAAATTGGTAGATGGGAGGAAACATCATGGCAAGGAAAGCGAGGAGTTAACAATGACGTTAGCTCTTTTTTCCCATCGCTTTGAATTACATCGACATTTTTTTTCCTTGTGTGAGAAGCTATCCATTCACCATGGGTGGGAAGGGGCATTGGCATGATAAAGATATGTGTTTTAAATTGTAACAAGTACTATTAATGGAAAACACTATGTGTTGGTTTTTTCATTTTACAGGTTAAAAGCGAAAAGTTGGAGATCAAGGGGGCAGATTTGGAGACGAAAAGGCAATGAAATTGAGGTGAGGGGTTTGTAACCAATTGGGTTGTTACTTAGGTTTGAATGGGTTTTTGTTCTTAAAGGTTTTTAAAACATTTTGTGGGTTGCAGGTTTCATAAATCTTAATGTTTTGCAACCTAAAATTTTATAAAACAATATGAATGTCTTGAAAAGATTTTGTTATTAAGACCATAGGAATGTAATGAAATACAAACCATTTTATAAATGATGTTTTCCAACAACCATTAACACTCTATGTTGTCAGATTTTTCATTCTATAGGTTGAAAGTGAAAGTTTGGAGAGTGGAGTTGTAGGTGGGGGAGAGGAAAAACTAATAGAAGTGAGCTGAGGTGTTTGTAACCGATTGGGTTGTTACTTTTAAAGGGTTTTAAAAAATTATGTGAGTTATTTTCTGTAAAGGGTTTTCAAATGTTATGTGGGTTGCCGGTTTGAGAAAACCTAGTGTTTTGCAACCTAGAATTATACAAAATAGTATGAATTTCTTGAAAATCTTTTGTTATTTATACTATACGAATGTAATGATAGGCACCATTTTGTAAACACCCAGTGTTTTTCCACAACCATTAACACTGTGTTGTCAGCTTTTTGATTCTATAGGTTGAAAGTGAAAGGTTGGAGAGCAGGGGGAGACAAGAAAAACATTTGAAGTGAGTTGGGGGGTTTCTAACAATTTGGGTTATTAGTTGTAATCGGTTTTAAAACATTATGAAGGTTTTTGTTTATAAATGGTTTCCAAACATTAAGTGGGTTGTAGGTTTTGTAAAACCTAGTGTTTTGCATCTTAGAATTTTACAAAATAGTATGAATGTATTAAAAATATTTTGTTATTTATACCTTAGGAATGTAATGAAAGGAACCATTTTATAAACACCTAGTGTCTTCCAAGAACCATTAACACTCTATGTCTCACCACTTTCAACAATTTTATTCATTATTTTCGATAATGGCAAGAAATTGGTGTTCTTTCTATTTGTAATGCACACATACATGTGAAAGCTTAAAAACCACAAGGTTTTGGACATGTTGTGATGTGGGTTATAGTTTTCTAAGCACCCAATGTTTTCCTTTTCATTGTATTGAACATATTTCAAACTTAAAGCATTACTTCACATTGCATAACTAATAAATAGATGCTGATAAATGACAAAATTTAAATTACAATATAGTTTTTTACAAATTTAACCAAAGAAATTATGCAGTTACCTCATATTGCATAACTAATTACTATACCCACAACTATAGGGATCTACACCTACATAAGCAAGTAATTTTCTCAAGGACATTAATTTCTTCATTCTAGAGTGATAACTACATTTGCTAATTGTATTTGTTTATCATGGAATTTTATGAGACCACATTTGTTTGAGGTATTTTTCAAACAGTTCACTACCTTGTCTATGAAATCATAATAGTAAGCAACAACATAGACAAGGTAGTGGACTATTTGAGAAAATGCCTCAAAGAAATGTGGTATCATGGTGATTGGAATGCCATGCCAAGCCATAGACAAGGAAATGAATTTTTTCTATGTATGATTTCTTATCTATGGCTTGCCACTATGTTTTGGTAGACATGTACTCACCCCCCACTATTTTTTCCAAACTAATTATAGATAATTAGAGTGATAATTGCAGATGGAGACCCCCTAACAAAATTTTGTTACAAAATAGGAAACACCTTATTTAACAAGTAATGCAATTTGGCTCACAGATAAATATTTTCATGTTCAATAGATGTGTCAACAATATATTCTAAAACTATACCCACAACTATAGGGAACTCATCCTATGCAACCAAATAGTATTCTCAAAAATATTAACTCATTCATACTAGAGTGATAATTGCAGCTGCCAACTACATTTGTTTGTCATGGCATTCCATGAGACCACATTTGTCTGAGGCAGTTTTTCAAAAGGTTCACTACCTTGTCTATTAAAGAATATTAGTAAGCATAATAGTAAGCAACAACATAGACAAGGCAGTGAATTGTTTGAAAAAATTCCTGAAAGAAATGTGGTCTCATGGTGATTGGAATGCCATGACAAGCCATAGATAAGGCAATGAACTATTTGTATGTATGATTGCTTATCTATGGCTTGCCACTGTGTTTTGGAAGACATATACTCACTGTATGCATTGAAATCAAAAAAATACGAAATTAAAACAACATGAAAACTTAAATAAAGAAATCAAATTTAGATCTCTAATTTACCAATCCCATTGCAAACCTCAAAAATAAATGATGTGATTTTTCTCCGTCTTTGGATGTGGATGCTAAATCTCAGCAACATAACCATATGATTGATCATTGATTTGATTGATGATATATTTTGACAGAGTTGATTTGCATAAGATGTGAGATCCCCTGATGATGAAGAAATGATCTAATTTATAGAATTTTTGAGGAAAAATCAAATAAGAGATGAGGATGAAGATGAAGGCATGAGATAATCGAAAAATCAGTAGAGTCAACTCAAATACAAAATAGAAATTTCTATTTTGAAGATTGAAGAGATAATTATGAATTAATTGGTTTGATTAATAGATAATTGTGTACATAAAGTTTCCATTTTGAAGATTGAGTTGATTGGTGGATGAAAAAGATGTTTCTAAAATGAAGAAAAGTTAATGATTTAAGAAAGATTTAGATTCCAAAATTGAAGAAAGATGAAAGTAAAAAAAGATGGAAATAATTAATTATTATTGAATGTGTAAATGAGCTAAATAAATAAAATAAATAATTTCATTTATTTAGGATGAAAGATGAAAGAAGAAAAAGATGAAAAGATTGAGAAAAAGAAGGTATGTTTAATAAATAATTAAAAATCATTTATTTATTTGCACTCACATGAGTAATTAATTAAATAAAAATAGTTGTTTAATTATAGAAGAATTTATAAATTAGTTAATTAAATAAATAAACATATTTATTTAATTATGAAGAATATTAGATGATTAAATAATTAAAGATAATTATTAAAAAAATGGTCAATTAATTAAACAATTAAAATTATTTAATTAACATTACAAAATAGTTTAGAATAATTAAATAAATTATTTAATTATATGGATATGAACTTAGAGATTAATCTAATTAAATAATAAAATTATTTAATTAGGACAATTTTAAGTGTCTACACTCACCTCACACTATTATTTCCAACTTGCAATCATACTATGCATGTATATCTAGTTGTTGGAAAACATTGGGTGTTTGCTATCAAAGCATAATAGTAAATCTCGATTGTCATGGAATTCCAACACCATGGTGATTGGAATGCCATGAAAAGCCATAGACAAGGAAATTCACTATTTCTATGTGTATAGGAGTGAATTTTCACCCCTTACTCAAATTCCCCTTTCACGTACCCTCACCTTAGAAAATCAAATCCAAACGCGACATTCCACATCACCCAACTACCTTCCTTCCACTTGGCATCTTTTTGTTGTGTTGGTGAGAGAATATTTGTTAGGGACACACATGTGACACACATATGTCCATGTGGTGCATTGTCATCCCTGACGGATTCTTGCATCTGAAGTTGGAAGAGGCATTACACTCTCGATTGGGGATGAATTGTAACATCCCTCTTTGACCAACCAACTCAAAAATGCCTTATTATTCCTCATTATTCCTTCAAATTGATCCATTCTCACTTCATTTGATCTCTACACACATTCTCAAGCCAACTCTTAACATTTCCAGCATTCACTTCACTCTTAAGAAGCACTTCAACACTCCATTGTAGTATCAACACTCCATCAACTCCACATGGAAAGTGTGAAGCAAACCATAGTAGTGTCAGCTTAGAGTCTTGTGAAACCTCCCTTCATCATAGTTGAGGTTGTGATGACCTTGCCAAGTCCATATTCTCCTCCATTAGCTAGTGAAATTTTGGGTGGAGGTGGTAATGTTTTACTCCTCTCCTTTGTGATTTGGTTGAGTAGCATTGTATTTTTTGGTAGTTTTTTAATTCTCTTCTTTCCTTTATCACATATTTCTACTATGTTGCTGTCTGGCTATCCGTGGAGGTGGAAATTCCAAAATGGGGGTCTGACTGAGGAAGACCCCTATACAACCCCAAAAATATTTTCCCTCTTTCTTGTGTGTAGGTGAATGCACGTGTGAAGCTAGCTAGCAAACATGCATTTTTTTGAGATCATCTTCATCACCCTAGCTTTTATTTATTTTCTCTATCATCTTCATTTGTACTTTTCATATCTTATCATTCTATTTTATTCATTTAAGAATAACCAGCTAGGCCATTAGTTCATTTTTAGGTGGTTTATATTGTACATCCTATTTTTTGGATGTACAGATGCTAGTGTGCCAGAGAGATGCCAACACACCGCATAGTTTTCCTAGAACTATGCTACCATCCTCTGCTAGAGAACTATCTGAGGTGCAGTATTGACTTCGAAAACCATCTCACCTAGCCTAAACTTGGATTTTGGGTCTAAAGAGTGACATAAGTACTTTATAGTGCTCATCATTCTCGACCCCTATCTGAAATACCCCTTTAGAGTGAGGTAAGTTAGGGCAGCCCCCTGCTCTCAGCTCTTCGTGACCTAGAGCCTTGGTGTGGTTGGTCCCACTCTCTTACATTTTTGGTGAACCTGACATGAACCATTTTGGTTTCGTCCTATGATACTAAAAGGTCCTTTCCTCATGTTCTAGGAGTGTTGTGAGGCCCTCACCTTACAAGCCAACCTATGATGTATTCAGAAGGTTTTGTAAGTGTTGTATAATGAAGCCTTAGTTGGGTCATTGTACGATTGTGAACCTTTGGGGGGATTTGTGAGAGGGTCATTTAGTGTGTGTGATAGCCTCTTTCCTGTATTAACCTATCCCTTATGAGCAACTTGTGAGTAGTGGTCCAAGAATAACCTTCACCTTGCAAGACCTATCGATGGGCTTCAATAGAGAACCATCTCCTCTTTATATCCCTACAAAAATCAATGGGAACATTGTAGCGTGTTCTTGTTGATTTGACGTATCAATTAAATATCATAACCAAGGAGATTACGTTAATTAACTTCCTACACAAATATGGGTACAATTTACTTGTGAGTACCATGCGTACACATAACAAAAATTTTGTACCTCCCCTTGGTAGTATCATTTTTTTAGTCCTTATCAGACCTAAGTTCGTAAACCTGGTGTTTGACATAATCCCGTGGTCTAATCTCTTTAGAGTGAAGTTGGGTATCCCCTGGATAGTAGCTATGAACACAAATCCCTCAGTTGTGCATAAATGTCTGAAGTTTATTCATGGGGGTTCAGTGCATGTGATTCTCGACACTGGTTATAAACCACTAGTCATGTGTGATAGCTACTCCTTAGATCACTTTTGGCCTATGGTGGTCGGTCCTCTCCCACCTAGGAAGGACCTCTTGTACCAGACATATCAAAAGTATAGGAAAGGGTGCTTGAAGCCTAAGGTAAGGTAACCCCCATCTCCTTATGCTATCTCACATAGGGCCTGCTTAAAAGCTAACAGTAAGATTCCAAGGCACGTAGAAGAGAGGAAGAGAAGCACTCTCAAGGCCCCCCTCCCTCCTCTTCTGTTGTCCAACCTGATGCTTCCTCTTGCCTTGCTGTAGTACCCTCAGATTTTGTTTTGCGCTTATGAGAGAATCCTATTTTGCTGGCTTGGAAAAATCTCAAGTGTCCCACATTTGAGCTTCCTGTTTTTCCCATGGAGCCTAGGCCCATTTGATATGGTAGAAGAAAGGGTCCTCATGGGGAATCCTCTATGTCTTAGCCTCCGCGGCCTCCCACCCCTTCTGCTCCCAAAGTAGTAAACGATAAGAGGGCTGCTACCAAGACACTAGAGTCCACTCCCCCTATTGTTTCTCAACTTGCTCCTCTTGCTCTCATTTAAGAGCTTGTCTCTCCATCAAAAGTGGTTGCAGTGGAAACTCCTATGGCTGAGCAAGATCCTTTCTTCCCTTCGCAGCTCCTAGACTTTAGCTCAAAGAGTCACACAAACCACCTTGTGTGTAAGTGCAAGCATCAGTGAAAGGCTCTAGTGGTTGAGCAAGCCACTTTGTAGAGAAAGGAAGAGGAGTTGACCACCCCCATATTAGGGCCTCCTATTGTGTCCTCCTCTCTCCTCCCCTATACTTTCATTCAGTCTAGTTCAGTCAGCCTTTCAGCTTCCACTATGAGTACAAATGTACTTGACTCCAAAAAGGTGCAGGTTTTCATCACTCCTTTGGTTGAGCCACCCTTGTTGATGTCCCTCCCAAACATCCTGCCATTTCCTAGACCCGTGGACATGTCGAATACCTTGGTGGTGTCCACTCCGGTTTTCTCCTCCTCCTCTTCTACACCTCTTACCTTGTGTGTGGGGAGTTCATGTCCCCCAATGGAGCAAAAGGTGGAGGTTGGCCCCTCTAACAATGGAGGGCATAAGAGGAGCCCACCTTCTCCAAAAGGTTGTCCTATGCTAGCTTTTTTTGTCATGGTGATGAAGCCAACTCTAGCTTCTCCTGAGTCACTCGGTAAGCCTAGCGGTGAATCTTGGGTGTCTCCCTCTCCGTCCATTGAGATATGACATGACACTCCTATAAAGTGCATGTTCAACTCTGTGGATGAATTTTCAGCCTTGTCGACGATCTTTGTGAAATCACTGACCATAGATCCACAAGAGTCGAGTGAGTAATACCTTGCAAGGGCTTCTTCCTTGGCCCTTGTTGTGGGAGGATCAAAAGCTCCTCCCCTTAATATTTTCCACTGCAGGCTCATCCTCCTTCCCCTTACAATGATCTAGATTGGGAAGTGAATGACCTCCTGGTCAATGAGTGTTAGGGGCAGGCCTCTTCTTTATCTTTAGAGTAGGGGTGTGTGTGTTGTGATGTGTTCCCCCATACTTGTGCTATGTGTTCCTAGATGAACCTTGTCACCCTTGTTGGTGCTTGGATACAAGAGTAATTTTTGTGTCGTGAAACTTCTAACTGTATCATGATTCCTCCATGTTTGTGTTTGATTTTTGGAAAATTGGAGACAATGCAAAGTTTTGGGGGAATTTAGGCTTTCCTTCCATGTTGACCCAATTTTTTATTTTTACTTTTTTTTTCCATGCATTCTTCTTGATCTAGTGGAGATTGATGATCTTTCACCTTGCACCGTGGCTACCTATTATATATAAATGCATGAGAAGATCTAACTCCATGAAACTAGATCCCCCTGTGTCCTTTGTTTGTGATTATTTATCTTTCCCTCTTTGCTTATCTTTCTCTCTTCTTTGCTTGAGTTGTCCCTCTTATGTGTGACAATGTCTTCAATTTTTTGAAAATGCATTTTTTTGACAAATCTTTTCTCGACTTGGACCCCTAACGGAACATGTTTCCTTCATCATGGGTTCACAAAGAAAGAACTTGAAGGCTTCCCTCGAAGGTGGGAACAACATTGAATTTCCCCTTGGAAGGGGGAATTTTCTTCCTTTCAAATTCCTTGATAAAGTGAATATCTTTCGAAAGGATTCCTTGATGATGAATCAATCTCTTTTACACTTTCAAACAATGCATACCTTGAGTGGACCCCTCTTCACGTCGGGTTCTCGAGGGACCCCTTTGAAAACCTTCCAATTTTTTGATGGTTTGCGTGACTATCCTCTTGATGTCCTATGTGGCTACTTTGTGTTTCCTAACATGTTTTTATCTATGGATAGACATGTTGCTTTGCAAGTGTGCCTATAAAGTTGCTTTCCAACTCTGTGGAGTCCCCTTACATTTATGGGTTTCCTCCATGTGAGAGATCTTGGGGGATGCCTCCTTGCAAGTTTGTGGGCCTGTAAAGTGCTTACATCTCTGGGATTCCTCCATGTAAGATATATTGGGGGTTTCCTTCTTGCAGGTTTGTGCGCTTGTAAGGCACTTGTTTCATCAAGTTTCCTCCATGTGCAAGATCTTGGGGGTTTCCTTCTTGCAGGTCTATGGACCTGTAAGGTGTTTGTTTCATCAAGTTTCCTTCATTTGAGAGATCTTGGGGGATGCCTCCTTGTAGGTCAATGGGCCTGTAAGGTGCTTGATTCACGGGGCTTTCTTCATGTGAGAGATATTAGGGGTTGCCTCCTTATAGGTCTACGAGCCTAGGAGACACTTTCATCCTACGAGATTTGTCCATAATTGGTCTGAGGGCCTTTATTCTACTTTGTGCAGCTTCATAGTTTTGTGGGGCTATGGAGTCTTTTGTTCAAAGATCCTCAAGAAGAGTACTTGTGGAGTCCTTTGCCTCTCCTACACTTTCAAGCTCACCAGATTGCAGTCTTCTTCCTTGACAGATTAGGTATAAATTTAGAAACCTTCTATCTCTTTGATCTACTTTACTGAAGCACTCATCAGTATTCATGCTCGCTAAAGTGGGGGGAAAATTTATAGGAGAAAATTTTCACCCCTTACCCAAATTCACCTTTCACTTACCCTCACCTTAGAAAATCAAATACGAAGGTGAAATTCCACATCACCAAACTACCTTCCTTCTACTTGGCATCTATTTGTTGTGTCAGTGAGAGAATATATGTCGGGGGTGCATGCGTAGCACGCAGAAATCCACACGGTGCACTCCCATTTCTGGTGGATTCCTACATCTAAAGTTGGTAGAGGAATTACACTCCTAATTGGTGATGAATTGTAACTTCCCTCTTCAATCAACTGACCTGAAAATGCCTTATTCTTCCTCATTGTCCCTTAAAATTGATCCATTTGTAGAGAAGGGGGATTCGATACTCACGATTTCTCTTCACTTAGAGAGCCTCACAAGGTGAACTTCCCTAAACTACCTCAAAGGACATCAGTGAGAGTTCTAGAACTAGAAAGAGCAGGTCATAGAGATTCTCTGGATGAACTGATAAGCTATCGGCCAAAGGACACCAGTGTGGAATATGAACGACAACATGGTGTGCTGGCGTCCTAGATGCGCGTTGGCATCTCGTATGGACCAAAGAGCGAGAATGTCTCATAAAATAGCTAAGTAACAACTTACACTCTGATTGTTGAGAACTCCCAAAATGTGGGAAAGTAGCAGAATGTGATAGAACTAGAATGAAGTGAAATAAAAGTGATAAAGATAAGAAGGAGAAGGGAAAGGGAACGCTTGGGACCATGTGAGTGATGAAGCCTCCAGCTCATGAATGTATTCAATAACTAGACATATGAAAGAGAGAAAGTGTTGGGGCTGTATAGGGGTTTGCCTCAGTCAAAACCCCATTTTGGTGTTCCCACCTCCACGGACAACTAGATAGATAGAGAGAAAAGTAGAAAAGCAAGTAAACACAAAAGCACTACGAAGCAGTGTTATGCTACTCAACCAAATAATAGAGAAGAGGAGTGAAATATTACCACCTCCACCCAAAGTGTGCAAGGCTAGTGGGGGAGAAAATGAGAGGAACTCAAGCCTTTGCTGCAATGGTGTTTGTTCCACACTTGCTCTACTAAAGTGGAGTGTTGATGTTTCTGCTGTGAAATGTAAAGTATTTGTGAAGAAGCTACTTGGAGCTTATGAAGAGTTAGAGAGTGAAGAGAGAGCTAGAAAGGATGGAGAGGTCCAAAGATGAAAATGGAAGGAATGAATAGTGAATATGAAGGAAAGAGGGAAGAAAATGGCCATATTCAGGTTGGTCAGTCGAAGAGGGTGTTACAAGTCGACTCCCAATGGGAAATATAATGCCTCTATAGGCTCCAACTGTGAGAATCTGTCAAGGATGTAAGAATTCCATGTAGCGCGCAAACATCTACGTGTTGCACGAGAATCCTTGACAATAACTCCTTTGTTGAAGCACAAAATAGATGCCAAGTGGAATGAAGATAGTGGGCTTATGTGGATTTTTTCCTTCAAACTTGGTTTTCTAAAGTGAGGAAGGGAAAAAGGGTAATTTATGTAAGGGGTGCAAATTCACTGCTATACATTTTTCCCCCACTTTAGCGAGCATGAACACTGGTGAGT